>OX442416.1:21533190-21673492 GCA_949361645.1 Spongilla lacustris | reverse complement strand
ATTCAGTGAGCAGAAAACCTAAATAATTAACCTATAGCTAGGTATTCGGCTGGCAAATTGTCAAAACCTATTCGGAAAAATCGATTTTCTTTTTTAAGTATTCGGAATAATCGATTTTCATCATTCAGGGGAGGTTACACACCCCAAGTCGGAAGGTCCAATCGAAGCCACTTTTCTTTCCACACATAGTGAAGACATGTGAGTACAATACAAAAATCTTTATCCTTTATAACGCATCTTTTGTTTTTAAATCTGTTCAAAATTCCTCTCAATACCCGGCGCTCTAAATATAATAACAAGTTAATCAGTTGTGCAGCTTTGCATCCTAATACGGTGTCGTAGTGCACAATGTCCCCCCTAAAATTTGTCCCCCCGGACGTTTTGCACTAGTGTACAATGTCCCCCCGGACATTCTGCACTAGTGTACAATGTCCCCCCGGACAATCTACACTAGGGCAAACTGTCCCCCTTCAGGGTAAAATGTCCCCCCTCATAACATTTTATTTCATCTATGACAAGGCTGGGAAACTTTTACGCAGTACACGGGATCGCGTTGACGCCATTACACAATAGCTCCTAACCGTCGCCAAAGCTGCATGTCGTTCCGCCGCTTGAAATGCTCATTGTAACCAATACTGACACACATACACGAACATTTAGAATTAAATTCCTTAACGATATATAAACAGCTCTTATCCTTTCCGTGTCGTCAAAGCACACACACACATATATACACGAACACATGCATTCATTATTAAAATTCCTTAAGGAGTGGTGATTGATATACTTCATGGCTGAAATCTCATCAGATGAATATGCCGGAGAGATTGAGGAAAATAGCCCGAAAAGTAATGTCACATAAACACAGCTTCACACTGCGTGCACCGCCTGACATATCCCAGGAAAGGCTATCCCATCGTCAGTTCATCTGTTGCGTGATATCAGTCGCGGGTACCCAGACTAAAACCCATCCTAAATAGCGTAAAAACCATGCATCCTGCGTCCAGGGTGGGAATAGTGTAAAAACCTTACTTGCAGGGTTTTTGTCGAATGTTGACGTATGAATTGAATTATTGCTTCAACATTCGACAGAACTAGGGTAGAACCACATCATCATGTATTGCACAATCCGGGCAGGATGGTTTTTACGCTATATAAGGACGGGTCTTTATTAAAAACCAGCCTGTTGGACGTTGTTATCCTATACAGCCAACACTTGGTAGAGCGACAATCGATGGACGAGCTTTTTCGTAGAGAATAAGTTGTTACGTCATGATTGCTATGCAATATGCTATATTTCTCCGTCGTAGCATTGCACATTTGCGGTAATGCTTATACGTAGTAAGTCTGGGAACGAGACAAATGGAACACTCATCAGTCGGGTCCCCATGCAGACTAAGCAGACCATGATTATATACGAACTGTATAACTTTGGGAAAAGTGCACATAATTATACATGTACAGTCTGCTTGCAGTGGAAGGCGCGCGACGTCTATTTTCTTCTAGCTCTAATTATAGCCTTTTTGGCAGTGCATAGCATGACGGCGATAGTGAGTTGGTTATCGTTACCATAGTTTAATACTAATAACTCTTTCGACATATGTATTATGGTGAAGAGTTGTAAAAGAAAAAGAAAGTGGTTAAGGACTTATAGTGAGATGAAGGCCCAAGCAGATTTCTGCTGTCAAGTGTTCCACATTACACATATATCCTGCATGGTACATATTGTTGCAACTATACCAATCATTTTTATGGAGGTGAAGCCGGAAGGGGGGGGGGGGGGGGGGTGAGGGGTGGGGGGGGTGGGGGATGTACTGGCCAGCAATTCGCAACCCTTTTAGCATGATGTGCTTCATCGATGTGGGTTATAGATTCCTGTTCCAAGTGATTAACATGCATGTACATGATGCATTAGAGAAGTCATGTGAATAATGGAGATCTTTAGCATGGTCATGATCAATTGTGCACGGGAATGAGAAACTTACTTTGTAGTAGCCAAAAATGTACTTATAAAGTTGCAAGTGCAGCTCTTGCAAGGAGTTATCATCAATACATGACTTTTTAAAAAGATTCTGATTATGAGTGGTGCATAATGGAAGAATTTCACTGTAAAATACGTTTCAATTAAGTGGAACCTTGTCAGCTATAGCTTTGGGAGTTCTTTTATGAGAGACATAGACTCTGTACACCTTGTAATGCGACCAAACAACTGAACGGAAGTAGAGTTAGTGTTTTGTTTACTACTTTGTGGAATTTCTAACCTGACGATTACTGTACCCCTCGGCTCCACCCCCACAGAAAAAAATGGTCCGTGTTTAACATTTTAGGAAAGAACTGGCACTCCAGCAGGATTTTAAAGAATGGCACGCAGCTGCAAGTTACGTCGATGCGCTCGTGTAAACACGGGGCATTTTGGGGGGTGGGGATATCTCGCGGTACTCTATACGGTAGTTTAATACGAATTCGTCTGGATTATGTATCCAAAGATATAGGGGTACATGTACCTGAAGTGGATTCGTGAGCAGCACTAATGTGTCTGAACGACATTCGTACAATCTAAGCGATCAAATTTAAATTAAGATCAATCAGCTATGAATATATTAGTAATACCGACCTGACAGGTCGGCCTGCCAGGCCGGTGTCACAGGAAAATTGGCACCTCCGGAAAATCGGCACCCCCATTCCATTTTTCCTAGGAATTTTGGCACCCCCATTCCAATTTTCTAGAAAACTCGGCACCCCTTCAGGAAAACAGACAGCCCTTAGCATAGCCTTTTCTCCTAGGAATTTTGGAACCCCCACTTCGCATCCCTAAGCAAAATAATGAAATAAATTTTAAAAAGCTATATTCACTGGCACATAAGGAATTTGGGAACCATTTCAAGGCTTACTAATTATAAATGTATGCACCCAATATTTGTAAACAATAAATGTTTCAATTCATGATCTAATGCAAAGAATGAGCAGCTCACAAACACAACACACACACACACACACACACACACACACACACACACACACACACACACACACACACACACACACACACACACACACACACACACACACACACACACACACACACACACACACACACACACACACACACACACACACACACACACACACACACACACACACACACACACACACACACACACACACACACACACACACACACACACACACACACACACACACACACACATTGATGTTACGTCTTTTTAAGAGTTATAAAATGTTTGTTGACGTTAGTTATACATGTATACATGTATATGCCTTCATCTTCATGCAAGCCAGATTTAGTTTCCTGTGGTGAATGCTTGAGCCATTTAAATGCTTCTCCACATTTGGCATAATTATACATGTATTATATTATTCCTATATATATAATTATTATAATTATTATAATTATAATTATTATATATATAAGTGCTTGTATTAAGCAACTAAACAGCATGAAGTACACGTAACTATGTACATGCATATAACTTGCATGGATGCAAGGCCTGAACTGAATTTTTAAATTAGTCATACATTATGTTTCATCTATCAAGTTTTACATTTGTACTGGAAACTTACGTGTGGACGGACATAATTATCAGGGCACCCATGATTTTAAATAATAAGGTCATTTAGAAACTCTGCAACATTAACTATAGTTCTTTCGTTGGAGATGCCCGTGTTTCTGCACGGCCACTTAGGCAAAAGAAATCTGTCACAACTATCACATACTTGTTATCATTTGTGGTTGTTGGCAGAGGCCCAATGAGGTCTATTCCTATCTGCTTTCAGCTACTGTTGGGAACTGGTACTTGATGCAGCTCTTCAGCTGGATGACCAAGCTTTCTTTTCTTCTTGTAACATGGTAAAACACAGAAAATAGAGGAGATGCTGACAGTAAGTTTAAAGGGCAAGATATATACTTAACCAACTTTTCACATCCTTTAATTTGATAGCCATGGCCAGAAATAATCTTCTCACGCGTTCTGTCGTGGCCTTCGTGTTTGGTCCGATATGGCAACCATTAAATATCTGCTTCCTTGTCTTCGCGTCTTTGATATAAAGAGAAACCGCATCCCCTTTCATTGATAACTCGACGCAGCTGCCCATCTTGCACTCGGTACTGCTTCGCTCTTTCGCGAATGGCACACATGTCTTTTTATTCCCCTTGCATCCTGAGGGTAGCTTCCATGTACGATGTATAGATTAGAGTTATATCGCATATACATCCTTTTCGTCTTCGCGATCTGCCCTCTTTTCCATCGCAACTTCTTGCTACAAGCACACCATTCGCCTCAAACACGAGGGGTACCGAAAATCCTAAAGGATGCCAAAAATCCCGTAGGAAATTTGGAATGGGGGTACAAAGAATCCTGGGAGTGCCGATTTTCCCATGACACCGGCCGGTCACAGGTCGGAACCCGGCCTGACTTTCGGCAACCCTGCAGACTATAGGGGACTATTCGGCCCTGCATTCGTGGAAACGATGTGTAGTTTCTGCAATACGTGAGCGAACGTGACGGTTTTTTTTAAGAAAACTTTAAGTGCATGGGACGTACATTATTATCGACTCGTAACTTCCCAACTGTAGGTCCAATCGAAGCCACTTTTTTCATAGTGAAGACATGTGAGTACAATACAAAAATCTTTATCCTTAAAAAGCATGCATCTTTTATAAAAAAAAAAAAATCTGTTCAAACTGAAAATTCCTCTTCAATACCCGGCACTCTAAATTAGTAATAACAAGTTAATCAGTTTGCAGTTTTGCATCCTAATACGGTATGCCTGCTTATTCATCACCAATGCTGTTTAACATTACGAAGCTACTTTTACTGTTCACATAGGTCGATTCATTTCCCACAGTGGCTTTGCTGGCAGAATTGTACCGCAGTATGCTCCTCTTCCTTCTGGTGTATTGAAGCGACACGCATAAGTGGATTATGAGGGTGATGCCTGAAGCCATACTCCACAGCGAGATGAATACGAAAGCTGAGATTTGGAGTGCCTTTGGAGGGGTGGGGCTTTTATCCGCAACGATGTGAAATATGACCTGAGGCAGTACGAAGACGAAGAACAATATCGGGAATGCAGCCAAAGGAAGGAGCTGTTTAACAGCCTTCTGAAACTGGTCACCTTCAGTGATGGGTTCATACCTCGATTTCCAGCAGGTTTTATACGCCAGATGTATCACCATGACAACCATGGCAGCGGATGATACTATAAGAATAATCATTGCTGGTATATACATGTATATGTCCCATATAGCCAGCCTTACATACAATTGAATATGAGCATGATCGGTTCCATTAGAACTATATACTGAGCAATAGCTTTGCAGAGGACTAAGTCCATAGGTATGAGTCGTCAGAGGGACCATGGCTATCACCGCTGGTATCAGTAATGACGTCACTACGTACAACACCTCAAGCTTCGTCAAGTTCTTATGTAGTACAGCAAAACAGAAGAGATGGAAGGCTACCCACATCGTGAAGAGTACCTTCACCCATCGAGTGTACATGCCAAACCATCCGATGGCTGTACACACGCCAGCGTACACCTGTGGGTTGTTGTCATACCCGATGAAGATGATTTGCAAAGTCTGCACTGTTGAAAAAGCCAGAGAAGCCAACACTTGGTAGAGCGACAACCGATAAACGAGCTTTTTATATAACTTCAAACCAAACACCAAAACGGCCGCCAGTAAGCAAACGAGTAGGGAGGCTCCGTTGATTACGGTGAACGGAATATCGATACCTGCATTGATCATTACGTTCGTGTCAGTAGATCCGAAGAAGCCTACTAGTTAAGTAGACTGATCATGCAGTCACACTGCCAGGGGCTGACGCAGCAAGGAATTTAATGAGGATGAATAACTAATAAGGGGGAGGGTATTAGCCCGCGCAACAGAGCTCGCTTGCCATAAAGAGCCATTACTCATTTGTTGCGTCATAGGATACAACAGAACCCCTCGCTTATGGTTCATCTGATAGCGCTAATACGCCTAAGATCCGCCCCCCCCCCCCCCCCCCCCCCCCCCCCCCCGTCCCCGGTGCGAAGTGAAAAATGAAGCCAGGTCAAACAATAACATCAGCTGCTGGTCCTCAATCTTCGATGACAAGTTCCTCTGGCGTACACGTGGTGAGGCATTGAAGATGTCCTGGACAGTGGCGGAGTGAGGTGGGGGGGGGGGGGGGGGGGGGGGGGGGGGGGGGGGGGGGCATGGCCCCCCTGTGATTTAAGCTCTGGGGCCATTATATGGTGGTACAGTGCCGGCTCGCAAGAGCGAAAAGTCACACCTCGCAAGAGCGAAAAATAGGGCACATTCATCGTGGAGTTAGGAAAACTGTTTGTGTTCATAGCGCAACCATACCGCTTTTATCAGTACAATTCATTTGGTGATGGCTGGTCCAGATAGATCGATATTGATACATGAAAGAGGTATGGTTGCGCTACGAACACGAACAGTTTACCTAACGTTGCGAGGTGTGACTGCGAAGACCCAGGCCTCCTCTATTAGGACTCAGCTGTGCCTGGTGCCAGGCAACGTCTGAGACATCCACGCTAGTACATTCCGTGAAGCAGCGCCGAATGTCCGAGTCAAATAGATTTAGAGCTTCAGCCACCAGGGAGGGAGGAGTTGATGTGTACCAATTTGCACAGAAGCGCGTAGCAACAAGTATTAAGTGACCTGGGGGTATTTAGGACCAATCTGAATCTGCATGGAAAGCAAACCACGGACCTTGGCCGGAGCAAAGATTTGAGATGAATTTTGCACAGAAAATCAGATCTCCGATTGGAGCACCCAGGTACGGTGCATCGCAGTGTCAGTGTTGGACCGTTTTATGCATCTGCACTGGAAAGGAATTCAAATTGCATTTACTAAAGAGCCCACATTTGGGGTCTTTGATGAACAGGCCTACGTGGCCTGGGGACCCTGTTCTTTAATAATCGCAATCACTGTGGCCACTGCATTCCTTGTGCCAGCTACTACCCCATCATCCATATACCATTTGTGGTACAACAAATGGGATGCCTCTTCGTCTGAAGCTATGCATGGTGGCTACCAACTTGTGCAGGACTAAGCAAAAGTTTGAGGAGGGGCCCCAAGGGGTCATCTTGCTGCACATCTGTCTCGGAGGATATGGTGCCCATGGGGTGAAAGAGCATTGGGCGTAGCACCAAGATATTCATGGTAGTAACTCTGTGAATTGCGTGTGGCATTCTTTGAGTAATGCCTGTCTTGAGAAAATATTGAAGGCTTTCCGGAAGCAATATTCATGATGACGAAATCTTCGTCATTCCAGTGCCTTTCAATACAATCCCAGAACCCGTGAATGGACCCCCCCCCCCCCCCCCCCCCTCCCCCAACCGGGCATGCTACTCCTGTTTGGCACCCCTCAAGTTATATTATAATGTTCCACAAAGCCAAGAAGCTCCACAGTACAAGTGCTTGTGGCACCATCGGAAATGTTCAAATGGTCGCAATCCCCACTGCACAGAGCGCAGTGCAATGAAGATTAAGATTTCAGCTTGTTAAAGATGAAACAAACACTATAGCTCTAGACTGCAGTCACATTACTACTCATAGCATTGACAAGTTCATCACTGCATGTGTATATACTACATATTGTAGTATTATATATTATTAATAATTATAATTATATGTATATACATGTATATGCCAAATAAAGGATTGTTTAAAGTTAATATCATTACATAGGTATAGCGCGGGGGGGTTTACCTTCTGCGATGCGCCAGTTATTAAATAGTACTATATACCAGAATCATCATTTTTAACACTGAATCTCAGATCGTAGCTTTTGAGTTTGAATCACCAAAAAACTAAAAAAATAGTTCAACTATAAGCTGGACTCGTATTTCGTATTGTAGCTGTATACATGTATAATGTTTCAACTTTTAGTCCAACTTGTTTTGAGGTTAGGTTTTAAGGTTTTTGATATGAGTGCTGCTTATAGCATGCCGAATGAAAAACAATTCGACTTATTATACATGTATAAATGTAAAACAGATGAAAATTGCCGCGAAAAAAATTCCAGGTCACGCGTTACCACGTCACCTCGCAGCTTACGTCACCCGTATTTACGCCCTCTGTGTGTCAATTATTACTTGCTTTGAAAAAGTAAACCCTTTTAAATATTAACTTGTACTGACATACTAACCATTACTGCAGACAAAGGCAGTGGTCCTCTGACCATTAAGCAGTGACCATCACTGCAGACCAAATGAGTTTATAACTAGCTGAATTAATATAACGGTGAGGCTGGAGTCCAGATATGGCATTACTGCCATTTTAATGACAATCATTGAATTATGAACACCAGTTACCTTGATAGCTTTCCATTCACCAGGAACCAGAAAATTTAATAGTAAAAATTGTCCCATGATAAAACACTCCAATGGATAGTGGACCTTGCAGAAACCTGGGGAACCTTTTTTTTATCTCATCACAATCAGGATAATTAATAACTATAATTAGGTCAAAAAAGCTAGGTGCTATTTGGGTACATGTTTATCGAAACCACTATTTTGACTTCTGCATGCATATGGAACCAAAATGTTCAATACAAACGCCCTATTTTTAATGCTCAATGTATTCCAGCTAATTATAATTGCATGATAGAGCTGAACATTTTTCAAGGGAAACTTAGGCTTATCTTATTTAGTTACTTATTAAAGTTTAACATTTTTTGACTAAACAATACAATACAATACTAAAACCGGCATACAATTACACTTGAATATTGTTTGTAAACAAAAAAATGGAGAAATATATATTTTCTAGCATCTACATTGTAGTAACTTTCAGCATAGAACGCGGTCCACACAATTTTAGAATATGGAAACTTGTAACTTGAACAATATTTGTGACCACTCATTTCCCCATATTTGCATGTATTCGCAGTTGTCATCGGCGCGACCTGAAATATTTCGCGGCAAAACGTTTTCGACACCTTACTTTCTTCATCACCCTTATAACATCACACTACATATGTGTGTTGTTCAATCTACCGATTGTGCATTAACTCATGGAAGCTCTCAATGGTACTAATGTCACAGACATTTGTGTATTCACTTCTGGATCGCCGCTGCCAACATGGCTCATCGTTTTCCAGACCATATTCCTGGTACTAGTACTTCTACTATTGCTGCTCCTAAATGTTACCTTTACGATCGTCGTAATCCTTCACAAAGAGCTCCATCAGAAGGAGATGATGATCAACCTTGTCCTCACCGCTTCAAACATTTGTTCAGGTGTCTTTACTTACCTTCCTAACATCGCATGCAGCGGTGATCTACGGTGGGTGGCCTTTTGGAAAACCATTCTGCTACGCGATTGGAACGGTACATTATTTTCTGGTACTGTTGAGGTACATATTCGTATTGGCAATCACTGTCGACCGATTCGGTGCAGTCATGTATCCGTATCGATACCCGCAGCACAGTACAAAGGTCGTAGCAGCGATCTTCACCGTTGGCAGTCTGTTTGGTGCTGTCTCATCGCTGGTATTGGACGCAAACATCGCCGGCTGTTACAACTTTGACAAGAGTTCCCAAATATGTACTTTTCTATACGACTGCTCTGGAGTGTGGTGTCGTGTCTATGTAACCCTTCATATACTCACAGTGGCCTCTTTTGGCATAGTGGCGCCGCTGATACTTAATATTCTAATGTTCCACAAAGCCAAGAATCTCCGCAGTACAGTTGCTTGTGGCACGATCGGAAATGTTCAAATGGTCGATTCTCAAGGAGCGGCTGAAATACGAAGCCGTCAGCTGCAGCAGTGGTGACTGTGGCGCTACTTTTTGCTTCTATTGTTGGTTTGACGCTACCGTTTTTCATATTTGTCTCCGCTAAGAGTGTAGATGTAATAGACGTAGCCGCTGACTCCCCCGCTTCCTTAGTCGCCATACTGTTACGCAATGTGTATACCCTCGTCCCCGTAGCCGACGCCCTTGTTGTTTGGAGAAATACAGAAGTCAAGGGGCGCGCGCTGTCCCTATGGAAGAGAATGTACAAGGTCTTCAAAACATCGATGGAGGACTGACCGCACCTTATCGTGCATGCACGTTAACTGTGCAATGTGGGAGTGTGTATATGCATGATTATAATTTAATTGGGACAGTTACCGAGAAAATTGCGCGCGGTTCGGTATATTTAATTTGAATCACCGATAGGACTAGGAACTGTCATGCATGTAATTATTCAGTAATGATACATGTAGTCGCGGCATGTAGAGCGCAATTGAATGAGCTGATCAGCAGCTGTATGCGCTATATCTGAGCAATTGCTGGTAGTTAATTACATGCAAGTGAACATCACATCGATAAGACGCTAGCCGACTAGCTTATATCATCTTCACAAGCTAGTGCACCAACCGATATTGTATCCCTTTGAGCTTTCCGAAAAGAAGCTTCAGCTACCCGTAGATCGCAACAACAACAACAACAACAACAAAAATCTATAAACTGCATGGTCACAGTGTTTGCGTAGTTTTTGATTTTTTTTTCTACGCTAAAAGCTTTGGCTTCTGGGGCTCCGAGGCCCCGATGGGGGTGGGGCTTTCAGCGCTCGAGAGGGGCGGTTGTACTTCTGCTGCACTTCATATCCCCATTAGCCATTTCTATTACAGCCTCATCCCCAGGCCCTTAAAGTTAAGGGAGCATTGCTGTTTCGAGATGGACATTATAGATTGTTAATTATAGGAAACGCATCTATTCTTGTCCGGATGACATCATAGAAGCGCATGGTTAATGTTCTAAAGATGTGGCACTCGGTACCGTTTTTAATGATGACTTTTAAGGTGTTTTTGAAAACGTTATATTTCCACAACCATACATTACTTTCTTGCCAAATTCTAACAACTTATTGCCCCATCCCTAACATACATATAGTACGATATTGATGTTATAGATTCACTCCGCTGGCTGTATCCGAGGCATGGTATGTCCCGGAGGTAAAACGTATCATAACTCCAACACCAAAAATATTTCTAATGCCAAATTTGAATCACTGGTAGGAAAATGATGTCCAACCAAACGGTGACTTTTCGCAATACCTTTATAGCGATGGTTCAGGCGAGGCTTAGTGTCAAACTTAGTGCAGCGGTGAACCATTTTTGAAATTTACATACGTGCCACACCTCCATTTCTACGTGACGTCACGCGGAATAAACACGGAAGACTTGGAGAGTTCAGGAAGCGAATCAGAAGATAACTTTGATGAGGGATCTGGACTTAATGAAGATGGCACCGAATCAGACGACGATGGAGCGGAAATATAATCGTGATTTTATTGTCTGCCATTTTGTTTTCATTAAATTAAGCTATCCCGAACTTGGCAATGTCAGCCTTTATTTTATGAAGCGTCTTTTCTACTTAAACACTGACAAATACACATTTCTCAGTTTCTTTTACGTGGAATCGTGCCTTAGCCGTCCATTTATTTAATAAGCAATAAAGGTTTGACGTCACGTAGAAATGGAGGTGTGGCACGTATGTAAATTTCAAAAATGGTGCACTAAGTTTGACACTAAGCCTCGCCTGAACCATCGCTATAAAGGTATCGCGAAAAGTCACCGTTTGGTTGGACACCATTTTCCTACTAGTGATTAAAATTTGGTCTTAAAAGTATTTTCGGTGTTGGAGTTTTGATACGTTTTACCTCTGGGACCTATCAGGCCTCGGATACAGCCAGCAGAATGAATCTATAACATCAATATCATACTATATGTATATAAGGGATGGGGCAATAAGTTTCTCTAATTTGGCAAGAAATGGACGTATGGTTGTGGAAATATAACGTTTTCAAAAACACCTTAAAAGTCATCATAAAAAACGGTACCGAGTTCATATGTGCCACATCTTTAATCCCTATTTGTGAAGATGCGTTTACCATATATACCAATACACATATTTAAGCTAGCTGTTCAGCTCTATATCCTCTCTATCTCACCCCGCCCAAACATCTCTAGATCTCTGAACGCATTTGCATGGAATCTTATATGAGGTGATCAGTTTATATTATTATCACAAGAGAATGCAGATACCGGTGATTAAATGAAGACAATTTCCCGTTCAAATGCTTTGCGTTCTTTCGTTGACACCCGGTATATATGACAAAGGGGGACTGGAAAAAAAAAAAAAGAAAAAAAAAACATATTCTATCAGCCCCCGCCCACTGAATGCTGAAACCTATAGCACGGGACAGCAAGGCTCTGGCATTGCAGCGAACTAAAGGTGAGGTTCATGCAGTCTATGATAAATGCTTGCAAGGCATGGCTTTGACTTGCTGAACTGCAACTGCAAAGCCAGATGGGCAAGCAGCCGAGAAACGGAACCCTGAGCTTCTACATTTACATCAGTGCACCTTTTTTTTTTTCTATAGCTGTGTATACATGTACATGTATATGTACATGTATATACATGTATGTTCCGTGCTTATTATCATTAATCACTGCCAGTAGGCCTATATTATATATGATTAATTTTATCCGGTTGATTTTAAAAGGATTGTTAACATTACATTGATTGGAAACCCGCAAATATTTGTGTCGCTATCCTTGCTGCATGAATTATTCATGAGCCATGGCTGCTGCTTCAGAGCTAGATGAGACCAACGGTGAAGACAGAGGCGCACAGGAGTGTACATGCACACCACGTACTAACGCCAGAGTTTTGTCTGAATTTCTTCATACTCTTTTTCACTTTGGGCATTCGATCTATAGTTATTTTAAAAGTGTTATACATTTGCATGTATATAAAGTACGTGCCAGTTAAAGATAAAGAAACGCGCCGGTGTCGGAGGTCGCCATGGATGTCCCCCTCTGTGAAAAAATTGTTCCCCCAGACATTCATTCCTAAGCACGATTAATATTGTCTCCCCGGACAGTGGTGCCTAGGAATGACTGTCCCCCTCTAGGAATTTTTGTCCCCCCATGGCGGACATTTTTTTCTATGCATGCATAGATCTGATAGATTCTACCTCTTATACAGCGCTCATCTGTTGACGCGAACCAAGTTTGGTATGCTGATGATGCTGCAGCAACTGGTACAGTACTCAACCTGAAAGAGTGGTGGGATAACATCAACAATTTTGGTCCCTCTTATGGATACTATGCTAATGCAAGTAAATCCTGGCTTGTTGTAAAAGAAGCCCACTATATACTGCTGCGCTTTCAGCATTCCATGGCACTAACCTGAACATTACAACTACTGCATGGTAGACCACATCTTGGTGCACCTCTGGGAACGCAGTCATTTGTCACACAATATGTGAAGGACAAAGTTGACAATTGGTGAACAATGTGATTGCATTTTCCCACATTGCTACTACCCAGCCACATGGAGCATATTCTGCATTTAACCATGGCTTAGTGCACAAATGGTCTTACCTGGCCAGAACAGTTCCAGACATTACAAGACTCTTCCAACCTCTTGAAGATGTTATTCGTACAAAATTAATACCATGTCTAACTGGCAGGGCACCACCTAATGATTTAGAACGTAACCTACTCTCACTACCTCCTAGATTGGGCGGTCTTGGCATCCCCAATCCAACTGCTACTTCTGGTACCAAATACACAGCCTCTAGATCAGTGTGCAAGCCTCTATACAACCTCATCCTGTTGCACGATTCAAGCTACCCAACTGAGGCTATTGAACAGCAGGTTGAGGCCAAAAAGGAAGTTCACAGCTTAAAACTGAAACACAGCCAGAGCAGTGCGTCCAACCTCCGTCCCCAGCTGGTGGCTAACTCCACTCAACGCTCAATGGATCTAGCTCAAGAAAAGGGAGCATCCAACTGGTTGACAACTCTACCTATTGATGAGAATGGCTTCACCTTACATAAAGGTGCATTTCGTGATGCTATTGCTCTTAGATACGGTTGGCTACCATCTAACATTCCCTCCACCTGCACATGTGGAAAGTCTTTCATAGTTAAACACGCTCTCTCTTGTCCACTGGGTGGCTTTCCATCAATACGCCACAATGAGATCTGCGATCTAACAGCTAATCTCATGACAGAGGTATGTCACAACGTTTCCATCGAACCACACCTCCAGCCCATCACAGGTGAGACATTCCCTGCTATGACAGCAAACACAGAGGATGGTGCTCGGTCAGACATTGCTGCAGATGGCTTTTGGGGTGGTCGATTTGAGCGGACATTTTTTGATGTCAGAGTTTTCAATCGGTATGCCCCCTCTAATCAGACTCCCACACCATCCAGTTGCTATCGAAAACATGAAAACATTAAAAAGAGAGAATACAAACTTCGAATTCGGAAGATTGAGCGAGCTTCATTCACTCCAATCGTCCTCTCTTCAACAGGAGGCATGGGTAGCATTGCCACTACCACCTACAAACGTTTGGCATCACTGCTAGCTGACAAATGGGGCACATCATACAGTCAGACAATGGGGTGGCTATTGAATAGGGTATGTAGGACCAATCTGAATCTGCATGGAAAGCAAACCATGCACGGATCTTGGAGCAAAGATTTGAGATGAATTTTGCACAAAAAATCAGGTCTCCGATTCAAATTGCATTTACTAAAGAGCCCACATTTTGGGTCTTTGATGAACAGGCCTACGTGGCCTGGGGACCCTGTTCTTTAATAATCACAATCACTGTGACCACTGCATTCCTTGTGCCAGCTACTACCCCATCATCCATATACCATTTGTGGTACAACAAATGGGATGCCTCTTCGTCTGAAGCTATGGTGGCTACCAACTTGTGCAGGACTAAGCCAAAGTTTGAGGAGGGGCGCACACCTGTCTCGGAGGATATGGTGCCCATGGGGTGAAAGAGCATTGGGTGTTGTCCGTAGCACCAAGATATTCATGGTAGTAACTCTGTGAATTGCGTGTGGCATTCTTTGAGTAATGCCTGTCTTGAGGCAATATTGAAGGCTTTCCGTAAGCAATTTTCCGGATGACGAAATTATCGTCTTTCCAGTGCCTTTCAATACAATCCCAGAATCCGTTAACAGACCCCCCCCCCCCACCCCCCCCCCCCGCCCCCCGGGCATGCTACTCCTATTTGGCACCCCTCAAGTTATATTGTAATGTTCCACAAAGCCAAGAAGCTCCACAGTACAATTGCTTGTGGCACCATCGGAAATGTTCAAATGGTCGCGAGCCCTGCACCGAGCGCAGTGCAATTGAGTAAAAAGGAATTACGGATATTATGCATTCATTAAATTATAAATATTATAGACCAGCATTATTTAGCAAATCTACCTGACGTGTCTGAAAGTCTGTTAAATGTAGGTATGTAATATTTATAATTTAATGAATGCATAATATCCGTAATTCTTTGTTTCCTTCCTTTTTACTCAATTGCTATCTATACAAATCCTACATCACCAATTTTATTTTTTATATCTTGTACATATACATAACAGGACACAGTGGAAAGTCCAGCTGGGAATATCCGCCGCCCATGCATATGTGAATCCTTTAGCTAGTGGAAGGCAATGTCCTTAATTAACACACCTCCACGAGAACTTCTAGTATGTTATCAAAAACAAGCCAGTCGTGCGATGCAAATGGCATCTTAACCGCTAAACGAGCGGGGTACTCTCGTAGTGACACCTATATATTTTATTATGTGGTAGTTACTCCACAGCAGCCGTTCTATCAGCTCGACCTTCGCGTTTTGGGGGTTTCAAGCCTACATGTGTATAGTACCGGTAATACTACATGTAAGTCTTACTTCCAACATGCGTCCCTCGTTCATTGATTCAGAAAGTTCGATGGCTAGCAAGACTAGCGTATACCAAGAATTATTGATAGCGATCGAGTGTAGAGCTATTATATCCACAATACTAATCAGACGGGTACAAATATAGGCTTGATACCCAACCCTCCGTCAAAAGGCTAGCCATGCCTAGTCTCGTTCCCAGACCCTATTTATTGAGAAACAAGGTAAATATTTACCTTGTTTCTCAATAAATAGGGTGTGGGAACGAGACTAAGCTATGTACAAATGGATCAAAATGGTAAATAACATATCACGTGACCTCCAGTCTGTATCCAGTGGCAGGGGCACGAGTACAACTAAGTTGCGCATGCGTATGCTTAGATCACTAAAATCGACGATAGTTTTAGTTCGGAAGGATTTCATGTAACAGCAATGGCTATTCCTAACTTTCCTGCCATGCAGACATACAATTAACGTATTACAAGACAATAATAATAACATACAGTACATACATAGTTTACATGTGGATATGCAATAACTAATACTGCCAATGTATTTTAATAAATTAATTAGCTGTTTTAATAATGTGATAAATCTCTAAAGTACCTAGTGAGTTTAATGGTGCATTTTTAAGCCGAGTATGTTACTTCGCGGACAGTTTTCTCCGTGACAGGTCGATCGAAAACCACGCCCACGAAGCCAATCCTACATAGGACCCACTACCGTGGGTCCTGATGATTGCATTTAAAAAATCGATCTTGAGAACAGCATGCAATGTCCTCATGATCATCTGTACCATGACCTATTGCCATGAATGATCGTTTCTGACCTCCCTATATCCAAAGTGCAGATATTTAATAAGGAACTGAGATGCCTCAGTTTAGCTTGACAAATAAAATAATTAAAAAAAAAAGCTAGGCTTAAGGTTCACTTAGAGGTGACATGCACTATATGTACAAAGGTATTGTTCAATTTGAGTCATTTTGAATATTAATATCATCTGCATTCATTTTACCGGCCATATACAGATGCATATAAATTACAATAACCACTAGTTTCATGTGATCAAGTTAATTATGTGGCAAAGTATGCTTATTCGTCACCAATGCTGTTTAACGGCATTACGTAGCTACTTCTACTGTTCACATAGGTCGATTCATTTCCCACAGTGGCTTTGCTGGCAGAATTGTACCGCAATATGCTCCTCTTCCTTCTGGTGTATTGATGCGACACACATAAGTGGATTATGAGGGTGATGCCTGAAGCCATACTCCACAGCGAGATGAATACGAAAGCTGAGATGTGTAGTGCCATTGGAGGGGTGGGGCTTTTATCCGTAACGATGTGAAATATGACCTGAGGCATTATGAAGACGAAGAACAATATCGGGAATGCAGCCAATGGAAGGAGCTGTTTAACAGCCTTCTGAAACTGGTCACCTTCAGTGATGGGTTCATACCTCGATTTCCAGCAGGTTTTATACGACAGTTTTATCACCATGACAACCATGGCAGCGGATGATACTATAAGAATAATCATTGCTGGTATGTCCCATATAGCCAGCCTTTCATACAATGGAATATGGCCGCTTCCATTATAGCTATATATTGAGCAATAGCTTTGCAGGTGACTAAGTCCATAGGTATGAGTCGTCAGAGGGACCATGGCTATCACCGCTGGTATCAGTAATGACGTCACTACGTACAACACCTCAAGCTTCGTCAAGTTCTTATGTAGTACAGCAAAACAGAAGAGATGGAAGGCTACCCACATCGTGAAGAGTACCTTCACCCATCGAGTGTACATGCCAAACCATCCAATGGCTCTACACACGCCCGCGTACACCTGTGGGTTGTTGTCATACCCGATGAAGATGATTTGCAAAGTCTCCACTGTTGAAAAAGCCAGCGAAGCCAACACTTGGTAGAGCGACAATCGATAGACGAGCTTTTTATATAGCTTTAAACCAAATACCAAGATGGCTGCCAGTAAGCAAACGAGTACGGAGGCTCCGTTGATAATAGCAAAAGGAATGTCAATGCTTCCATCCATACGCATTATACTCGTATCGGTGGCAAATTAAATTAGCAACTAATATATCAATATGATGCACTCTACAGCGCGCGAGTACCACTCCTTAATTTATACAGACAATTCCTTAAATGGATATGGAATTGCTGCATGCATGCATGTGCCTGCTTCTAGGTTCTAGCTCACTAGCTGAGGGTGCTATATATTTTTAAAGTCGAAAGCATCTCATATATATTCGGGACCAAACTACCAAACCATATGCTTTTCTCGTCCCCAGACGCAAACCCCTAACTTGAAATATCATAGTATTGTTATGATTGGCCTCGGGGAGGTAAAAAAAAATCTAGACACATGAATATCCTAATAGCTAAAATTCAAGGACGCGCCCGTTTATAGGACCACACCACCGTGAAGGATTGATTAATGAGCATGATTTATATATTCAGTTTCCTTTGCAGTATGATATCATCTGCAGTGGCGGATATACAGGATTTCGGCGAGGGGGTCTGCCACGAATAAGTAGTAAGGGGCGGGACGCGCGCGAAATTTTTGCAGCACACCGGCCCATGGCCCATATTAATCCATAGACTGTACATGTAACTGAGTAGAGGGATCGGAAACGGATTTAAATGTTTGCGTCCAATACCATGCAGCAATGAGACTGCACCAAACAGACAGCCAACGGTGAAGATCGCTGCTACGACCTTTGTACCGTGTTGCCAGAGGCGGATCCAGGGGGGGGGGGGGGGGGGGGGGGGGGGGGCTGGGGGGGCTATAGCCCCCCCCCCCCCCCCCCCCCCCCCCCCCCCCCCCTTTTCCCTTAGAACCAGGGTTGCCGAAAGTCAGGCCGGGGTCCGGCCTGCCAGGTCGGATAAATTGATGTTATTATACAATTTATTAAAAATTCATGGCTAATCACAAAACATTATGATATTATTAAACAATTTATTAAAGAGAGCCGCAGTTCAGGGGGAGTATGATGCATGGCTGCTTGTTCCTGAGGCCCGAATCATAGATGCAAATTCCCCTATTGACGCTCTAGCGTAGTGGAAAATGCACGATGGGCAATTCCCCACAATTGCAAAGCTTGCCAGGAAGTATTTAGCTATTCCTGATTCTTCAGCTCCATCCGAGCGGGTGTTTTCGCGAGCTAAGCTGATTCAACAGCGCCAGAGATGGAACCTTCTCCCTCAACGTTTGGAGGCGTGTGTCATGCTGAAGCACAATGCATGGTTAATTACAAGTATTTATATAGCAAGCGCGCTGTTTGCATCACTGCATGTTACGTATCTCAGACTCAGTTTCTGTATCTGTAATTTGTAAATTGTAACCATTACCAGCTGACTTGTAATAACTATTATTACTATATATAGCTAGCTATAGACATCGCAAAATGAATTAATAATTTATTATAATAATCATCATAAGAGATCAATATTAACAACGCGTTTTTTTCTAGTATACGCGTGGTCTGGTTCAAAGAAGCCGTGCATTTATACAGCATCATACATCTGTTTGCAACAGATACAGTTGCAGTGCCATCATTTATAAGCTTACTGCTTAGTGTTTATAAGACAAATTCCTTACACTGCTATTGCCACTGCCCTATGTAGCCATTTTTGATTAGATCGTCGATTAGGCTCGTGTATCGACGATATAATGAGCTATGAATATTCGTCGATATAATGACTCGACGATGCATACTAATTGCGATCCATTAATTCGTAATCGACGATATAATTAGAATCGCGGCAACACTGATCCTTAATCGTCTATATCGCGATATATCGCGATATAAGCATTTAATCGCGATATAAATATCGCGATATAGTAAATTATTCATGATCAATTATTGCTTGGTTATTAAATGTTGGAGTGAATAGTTATGGTTACCACGGAGGATATGGTATAGGTATACGTGTACTTACGCTAAATGTACTTGCTACCACAGACGATTTCATGAGCGTTGATCGCAAAGCCTTCAAAACTGCCGTATGGGAGGCTTTGGAAAGAACAATTTTTTTGCTACATGATAGCGCAATGCTCCCAAGCAGCCTGTCAGCAGAAATCAATTTCAGAAAATAAGATCCATTGTTGTGGTGGAGGAATCATCAATCATACGTCCCTACCATAGCTAATCCAGCAAGCAAGTATTTGTGCATTTTTGCTTAGGTATTTTCCTTAAGAAAAGGTTGCGCCCGTGGGGGCGTAGCAACGGTGGCATCTTGCATGAAAGGCTGCATTGGCTATTGTATATTTCTAAGGCAAAATTCAAACTGAACCGGTTTAACTGTAACAGTAAATTATTTTCATTGATATGCCGCCTAAATGTATGCTTATTCTCTGCTCGTTTGTAAATTTTATTTCTGTATATCTTTGTTTAAGTCCGTGCACGTAATTTTTATTTCTGTATATCTTTGTTTACGTCCGTGCACGTTTATATAAGATGATTTCGGTGAGAAGTCGTTTCCTTGGAAACGCGTGACCTAAAACGATGAATAATTGAAGTGGAGGGCAAGGTATACGTGAAATGGTGTGGAGGTGTTGTGCTTTTGGCTGTAGAAATCGTGGTGGTCAGCGTTTGGACATAGGTTTCTATCGGTTTCCATTCAAAAATGAAGGCAGACTACGAAGGTGGATTCAATTCAAGCAGTCCGTAGAGAGGATTGGCAGCCTTCGAAGCACTCGCGAATATGTGGCGACCATTTTGTGTCATGTTAGTTAGAAGTGTGGAAGTCACAATTGAGGGAGGGAGTCATTTGTTTTTATTGTAGGCAAGCCTGTTGACGAACCCAGTGATGTGGCTATGTCTCTTCACGATTCTCTTTCAAGGATGGTATGCATGCAAGAGGAAGTATTTGATCAAAATGATGGCAGTGAAAGCGCGGCAGGCGAAAGCGGGGCAAAGAAGAAAAGGGGATGTGTGCTTTATATTATCTCTGCTTCAGCTGTAGAGGGTTGGTTGCTAGTTCACGCAGGACTCGCAACAGAGACAGAAATCATCAGTATGGGAGGTATAGGGATGCAGCCCCCATGTCTGGAGTAGCCACCCCATCTGCACCAATAGCTGGATCTGCTTATGTCTTAGCAACGATGATGAGCACGTGTGCTGTCATGCTGCCCTGCTTTGCCTTTGGCTACAGCCTACAAAAGCTATAGGCCTACATGACGGAGGACAAAGATGTCTGTTGCCGATCGATTGCTATAAGCCTATTTGCTACATGTATGGACCTAGCTTATCGATTACAGATAGGTCTGTAGACATGTACACCGTGCATTCTTTTAAAAATAAGCTTAACTTAGCAAGCTAGTTCAGTCGGCAACGATCAAGCCAGATGACCGTGCAATAGGCTTGGCCGAAACACACCACAAACACAGTCCTCACAGAGCCCGATTGAAACTAGTTGTAGGCTTCCAGTTCCCGGGCGATCGATAAAATAGCCAAAAATATTGCCATACTCTATACGCTGCCACAACGACATAGCATCGCCGAAACGACGACCATCACCCCTCATGAAAGGTCATCGCTTGGTGTCAGCCCCACCGACTCCAGTTTTTGTTTGTAACGCTCCTTTCGCTTGAAATCTGCCGATCCATCACGATTTATCATACGTCTCAATAATGTTTTGCCCTCCATAAAAATTTCACATGACTCTCACGTGACGCGCGGGTTCTCACCGAAATTATCTATATCGCCTTTCGCGATATAAACATTTAATCGCGATATATCGCCTTTCGCGATATATCGCGGCAATACTGGGCATCCCCCCCCCCCCCTCCCCAGGCTATGGCGCCCCCTTCCCCCCCACCTCCAATCCCTAATCCACAACATGCGGAGCATATTTTAGCTTCTAGCGCTCGCTCGCATGCATTATTAGCAACAATCGAGAGTCAAACTGTTATGCGTGCACCTGAACATAGATATAACAGTATCGTAAGCCACGCCCTTTTTGGCGTGTTTGGCCCCTCCCCTCGATAGATGCTGCGGCCGTCATTGGCCGTTTAAGCAAATGGACAAAAATTCCAACTTACCGTTCAGAGGTGTGAAAAAAAGTATCGAAACCAGGAATTCAATGTTCAAAAAATTTTCCGGGGGCTGTGCCCCCGGACCCCCTTTCTAACCACTCCCCCCCCCTCCCCCTTCTTTCTATTTTCCTGGATCCGTGTTTGGTTGCGGGTATCGATACGGATATAAGACTGCACCGAATCGGTCGACTGTGATTGCCAATACGAATATGTACCTCAACAGTACCAGAAAACAATGTACCGTTCCAATCGCGTAGCAGAATGGTTTTCCAAATGGCCACACCCACCGTTGATCACTGTTGCGATGTTAGGAACGTTACCAATGACAACGGCCAAGGTTGATCATCATCTCCTTCTGATGGAGCTCTTTGTGAAGGATTACGACGATCGTAAAGGAGACATTTAGGAACAGCGTTAGTAGAAGCCCTAGTACCAGGAATATCGTCTGGAAAACAATGAGCCGTGTTGGTAGCGGCGATCCAGAAATGAATGCACAAATATCTGTGATATTAGTACCGTTGAGAGCTTCCATGAGTTACATGCACAATCGGTATGTATAGATTGAACAAGATACATATGTGTTGTTTAGGGGTGACGAAGAATGTAAGGTGTCTAAAACCTATAGACCCCTTTCATATGACGTCAAAAATCACATGAAACAATAATTTAATGAAATTCATTTGAGGTTAATTCATTCATATTCAATGCTGTCCGCCATCTTGGTGCTCAAGTTACTATAGAACGGTATGGGCAATTTACAGTTTTTTATTGTTTATCCCTGTTTTGGGTCTCGTAATATTTTTATATTCTTACCATATCATCGAATGACGTCAGTGCCCACTGTAAAAAAATTAAACCAAACCCATAATCACTTACTGTGAACGTACAGTAATAACCAAAAGCTTTGTTTTGCCCATACCGTCCTATGTGCACCAAGATGGCGGACAACAAATGATTTTAAATTCAATGAATGGCATTGCTCACGCGATGAAAAGGGTCTATAGCCTTTTGCCGCGATCGAAAAAAATTCCAGATCGCGCGCGCATTACCACAACACCCGTGTTTACGCCCTGTGTGGCAATTAATACGTGCTTTGAAAAACCTTGACTTGTACATAGCAGTGGTCCTCTGACCATTGCTGGAGACCGCCATGCACACGTGCATGACGTCATTACATATCCTCCTTTGGCAGTGCATGCGTGCATGGCATGATCGCGATTGCGAGTCGTTTACCGTAATTATTCTTTTCGTACTGTAATAACATATAGAGTTGTTTGTAAAAGAAAAAAAAAGTTGTTAAGGTATGATTTACCAGGGGGAAAAGACGTCTACAGTGTACAGTACATGTTATAAGGAGTTTTCCGGGTGAGGAAGTGTCTGACCACACCCCCAAGTCAAGGCCACGCCCATCAGGGGTAAGGGATAGGGTTCTGGAGCAGCTGCTGTGCAAAGTATATCACAGCAGGCACCATCTCCTCCCCACTGGGGATGATCTGAGGAAAGCAAAGCACCATGCAGAACAAGTAACACACACCATAAAGGGGAGCCATTAGTCAGGTCTTTTACCTGGCTTGGTGGCAGATCAAACCCATACTCCCCAGTGTCCCGCAGCTCAATGGTGTAACCAGCTGGTCTGTAGCCTTTGTTGGATTGGGCGGCATCATCCGAGTAGAACCTAAGGGGTGGGGCTTCTATTGAACATGGAAGGTCCCACTTTATTTAGCGCTCACCAATCTGAGGCAGTGCCTGTGGTTATGTACAGGTCAATGGACTTCTCTGAAGTAAAAGATGTGCCATGTACCTGGAGATGAGGGTGTGTGGTCATAGGGTGTGGTCAGGGTAGGTTTTGGCAACGTACATTTTGGATCAATGTACTCATAGTGTCCCCTAGAGCCTTCAGCTGTGCCTCATTGGGGCAGTCCTGTGTGGTATAACCTGAGGAAGAAGGAGGTGGTCAGCTGTCACAAGAGGAAGGCATAGAGGCTTTGGGGGGTGGGTGTGTGTGTGTGTGTGTGGGGGGGGGGTCAACTGGTGTCTGGTAACATACATGCACTTGATTTGTTTAATTCACTTATATAAAATTCATACATGTAAGTGTATGTATGGTTCCTAGTTTCTGATCTGAGATACATATGTCCTTTGTGTACTTGGTTGTATTCCCATTTGAACCTGTGACAAAAAAACGCTATGCCCTTATGTACATGTGTACGTTAGCAATGGAGCTTAGATGACCTTAGCGATCAACCTATTATATTGCATCAAACTGATTTTAGGTTGTTGGATTCCTAACTTTGCAACATTTGATTAAACCAGCTGCTATTAGCTCGCAAGCCCTACTAATGTTTCTGTGCATTGCAAATGGTAGTGTTAGGGTTTTCCTGTTGGTTTTCGCTTAGATTTCATTGTGCCATGTTTTCTAAGTGAAGGTTTTAACATTGGAATATTACCATTTTTGCATGGTTTAGACATGCACTATTAATAAACACAGTTGTGAGAACTAGTCAGCCAAACCATGTAACCTGGGCATGGAGGTGTACCCTGGGCATGGAGGTGTACCGTGGGCACATGGAGGTGTACCGTGGGCACATGGAGGTGTACCCTGTGCACATGGAGGTGTACTCTGTGCACATGGAGGTGTAACGTGGGCACATGGAGGTGTACCCTGTGCACATGGAGGTGTACCGTGGGCACATGGAGGTTACCCACATTACACCTCGTATAGGTATGTACAAGGTAATTGATCAAGTGGCAAATTGTTCAATACTAGTGGGCACTATAAATGATTAGATCAATATTTTGTGTTATTCTATTTTATTTTTCCACAGCATGAAAATGACATATCAGTCCTAACTCACCATGCAGTACTCACCCTCATTGGTGCACAAGCAAAGGCAGGGAAAAAGAACTTTTTAGAGGTGCCTTGAGAGAACTGTGATTTGTGAATAGCCAAGTACAGAGTACCATGACTAGGTTTAGTACAGGATGTGGACTGTTAACTATTATGACTGACCAAATGGTTAACTATTATGACTGACCATTTGGTCAAGTAACTATTATGACTGACCACATGGTTAACTATTATGACTGACCATTTGGTCAAGTAACTATTATGACTGATCATGTAGTCAATTAACTATTATGACTGACCATATGGACGCAGGATCAGTTGGCTGTAGGAGTGCCAATCTATAGCTCCGATGATGGGACCATTGGCCCTGTTGATTATAAAGAGCCATCAAAATCAAGATTGTACAGGAAGAGACCTACTTGAAATAATTGACTGTATTCTGAGTTTCAGGTTCAGAAGCAACACTCTTTCCATGGTAGGTATCACTGCACGGAATGATGGAACTTCCACCCTGTTGAAGATGTTGTCTCACTTATCTAACGTCTTTTACCCCAACATAGCATCCACAACAACTATTGCTAACTCCACTAACCATTAAATTAACCTCTATGTAACCATTATTACCACTGACCCCTCCCCATTTGATGTTATAATTTCGGTTCAGATCCACTCCATAGCAAATGATATCTTTTCTTCTGTTCTTCCTCCACAGCCTGTCATTGGTCCATGTGTACTGCATTAAGGATATGGTATGGTGATGAGGTGAGTGACATGATAATGAGGTGGGTAACATGACGATGAGATGAGTAAGATGGTGAGTAGCATGATGATGAGGTGAGTATACCATGATATGAGGTGGGTGTGACATGATGAGGTGGGTGAAGTGAGAGGCACACGTTAATTCACTTACATCGTAGCCATCTGGGTTGACAAAAGGCACTATGACAAACTCAAGGGAGTTAAGCAGTGTGGTCACCTGAGTAGTGTTACACAAGGATTACTGATACACATTTTAGTGGTGAGGGGCTTGCCTTACATTCTGATCTGTCCCATAGTTCTGGACCAAATAGTTAGCAACATACATGCAGACTGCTCCAGAGATCCACTCACCTGAGATGTAAGAGCTCTTGTCATGAACACACACAATGACCACACACTGAACTGTAGCAGTGGGTGTGTTCACATCTATCATTATCATACCATTAAAATGATCAGACAATCACATTATATAATATCTTCTTTTTTTTTTTTTCAATTTTAGTAATGTCTATCCCATAATTTAACAACTTACGGGCATGGATTTGGCACTGGAAATAGATTTTAGGGTGATTAGCAGCGGTAGCAGCAGTGATGTGCACTGCAGGCATGTCCCTTCCTTCCACTGACTTCCCTATGCTGGGCACGAACGTCACCACCTTGGAGTAGTTTTGTGCCAGAGCCGTGTACCAGGCGACAATGTCCGGATACTCGTGCTACATGTGGTTTAGAAAAAGGGGCGTCAGAATGGTCATGAATATAATATCTTTACATGCATACCGGCCCCGTATTCAATCATGCCCTTAATAGCAGTACATCGCTACACGCACTCACATAAGCATGGAACCAGGTCGCCCCTGGGGCCGCGAGCATCTCTCGCTCCGCCTTCTGCACGTACGTCTCCAGGTTGCGCACCATCACCTCGCAATGAGGAAAGCGCGCCTTCACGCGCTCGAATGCCGCCCTCTTTATCCGGACGACAGTTGTCTTGTCACGTCCCATGGACCACAGGTCGGAGGCCACGTGATCGTGCAGGTTCCTGGAGCCATTCCCTTGGTTCGTGCTAGAAAGGCATGCAGGAGTCCGCGTAAACTATTCTTTCTATTTTCTTTAATCGTATACTTCTTGATCTTACGTTCTTACCATCTCACGAGCACCTCGTCCTCGTACGAGACTGTTCTTTTGTAGTCCGCGAAGCACAGCCCCGCAAGGGCCAAACATAGCACCACCACAGCTTGATGCCGCATCTTCCGGATCTGCTTATCTCGCATCAGCTCCGCCCACAGGTGGAAACACGTGCGTACTGGGAACGAGTACTGAAGAGTTTTTAATTTTGTTTCGCATGGAACAGTTCTCGGAGAGACCCGGGCCTCTAACTCATCATTTAAGGGCAAGGCCATGCAGAAAGTTTTGTAAATAAAAATAATGGTCGCGCCCTACATCCGCCAAATGTTAACCACACCTCCCTTACCTGACCTCCCCATGGTGACCACACCTCCCTTACCTCACCTCCTCATGGTGGCCACACCCCCCTTACCTCACCTCCTCACCAAACACTTTCAGATTCACACTTGAGCGACATAATGGACATGTAAACATGAAGTACAGTATAAATAATCCCTACATACATTAGATGTCCTTATATGGTCACGTGGGGGCTGTTAGCTCTTCTTCTTCAAGTGTCCAGTGGCCATCATCGTCACTCCATATAAGGTCACGACTATCCCACATAGGCTCATGATCATAGCTGAGCGGTACACAAAGCGATCAGATTTCCCCCTGAGGAACACGGGGGCCGAACCAGTCTGCAAGGAAGGGAGTAAGAAGGTAGGAGTGATACGTGATGGAGGGAGTGGGATGGGATGGAGGGATGGAAGGAGTGGGATAAAGGGAATGGGATGGAGGGAGAGGGATGGAGGGATGGAAGGAGTGGGATGAAGGGAATGGGATGGAGGGAGAGGGATGGAGGGATGGAAGGAGTGGGATGAAGGGAATGGGATGGAGGGAGAGGGATGGAGGGAGAGGGATGGAGGGAGAGGGATGGAGGGAGAGGGATGGAGGGAGAGGGATGGAGGGAGAGGGATGGAGGGAGAGGGATGGAGGGAGAGGGATGGAGGGAGAGGGATGGAGGGAGAGGGATGGAGGGAGAGGGATGGAGGGAGAGGGATGGAGGGAGAGGGATGGGATGGAGAAAGTGAGATGGGATGGAGGGAGTGAGATGGATGGAGGGAGTGAGATGGGATGGAGGGAGTGAGATGGATGGAGGGAGTGAGATGGGATGGAGGGAGTGAGATGGGATGGAGGGATGGAAGGAGTGGGATAAAGGGAATGGGATGGAGGGAGAGGGATGGAGGGATGGAAGGAGTGGGATGAAGGGAATGGGATGGAGGGAGAGGGATGGAGGGAGAGGGATGGAGGGAGAGGGATGGAGGGAGAGGGATGGAGGGAGAGGGATGGAGGGAGAGGGATGGAGGGAGAGGGATGGAGGGAGAGGGATGGAGGGAGAGGGATGGAGGGAGAGGGATGGAGGGAGAGGGATGGAGGGAGAGGGATGGAGGGAGAGGGATGGGATGGAGAAAGTGAGATGGGATGGAGGGAGTGAGATGGATGGAGGGAGTGAGATGGGATGGAGGGAGTGAGATGGATGGAGGGAGTGAGATGGGATGGAGGGAGTGAGATGGGATGGAGGGAGTGAGATGGGATGGAGGGAGTGAGATGGGATGGAGGGAGTGAGATGGGATGGAGGGTGTGAGATGGGATGGAGGGTGTGAGATGGGATGGAGGGAGTGAGATGGGATGGAGGGAGTGAGATGGGATGGAGGGAGTGAGATGGGATGGAGGGAGTGAGATGGGATGGAGGGAGTGAGATGGGATGGAGGGAGTGAGATGGATGGAGGGAGAGGGATGGAGGGAGAGGGATGGAGGGAGAGGGATGGAGGGAGAGGGATGGAGGGAGAGGGATGGAGGGAGAGGGATGGAGGGAGAGGGATGGGATGGAGAAAGTGAGATGGGATGGAGGGAGTGAGATGGATGGAGGGAGTGAGATGGGATGGAGGGAGTGAGATGGATGGAGGGAGTGAGATGGGATGGAGGGAGTGAGATGGGATGGAGGGAGTGAGATGGGATGGAGGGAGTGAGATGGGATGGAGGGAGTGAGATGGGATGGAGGGTGTGAGATGGGATGGAGGGTGTGAGATGGGATGGAGGGAGTGAGATGGGATGGAGGGAGTGAGATGGGATGGAGGGAGTGAGATGGGATGGAGGGAGTGAGATGGGATGGAGGGAGTGAGATGGGATGGAGGGAGTGAGATGGATGGAGGGAGTGGGATGGAGGGAGATGTGATGGGATGGAGGTGGGAGATATGATGGAGTGAGGACAAGTCACAAATGGTTCATCATCACCTAGGGTACCTTCTAGCAACATAATTATGTAATGCCACACTAGGGATGTGAGATGTTCATAGGTGGTGTGTGCTATCATCACAGTGGGTATATGGATCCATGGGAATCTTATGTTGACACGGGATCAAGCACCAGAGTGATTTCGCACTGCTGAACCTTTCCCCATCCGTACGTGTGGCACGACACTACTAGTATGTAACCGCCATTATTTCTAGCCTTGTGGGTAAAAAAAAAAACGGGTGGGCCAGCGTGTTTGGTAGCATGGAAAGTGCGGTACGGCGTGGTACATATGTAAACAATTGGAAGACGACTAACGACAGCGGTGGCTGTAGTATGGCGCAATATGGTACACGGTACAACTTCACACGTACATTTGAAACGTAGAAATTATCCGTTTTAAAGCCCACTACACATAGTCTAACGGTAAAAATAACTACTGGCGGCTCACTTGAAATATCCTCTGATACACTGGCACGACATTTGGCTTGTAGAGGTATTGGTCCATAGTCAAAGCTGCGTACTGTTGTGACCTCTTGGACCGGCTCCCACGTGAGACTGCGTGACGTCACTATGAAAGTACACACGTTGTTACATTTATTGGTTTGTTGTAGTTACACTTTCGCCGCGGGAAGCGTCCACACAAAGTACCTGCTGTACACCGTTAGTCCCGGAGAAGGGTTTAATTTGTGCCGGGACGTGTACATACGCGCCGCCAACCTCGTGAGGAGCCTACGGGAGTCAGAAGACTGGGTGTTGGTGCTCCCGCCATGGCCGCACCTCTACCACTGGGCCTCCCCCATCGAGCAGCAGTGGCTGTCGTGGGATAACTTCTTCGACTTGCCCAGCATGACCGCTTATGTTCCATCTGTGTCATTTGATAAGTTTAGAAAGATTGGTGGTAGCCGCATAGATGAGGTAACTGGTCCTCCCTCCCTCACACCTTCACACCATCCACACTCACTCTTCCCCAGTTCATCCACACTCCCTCCTCCCCAGCTCATCCACACACAATCATTTGAAGATCCCTTTGAAGGGGGGCAGTGGGTTGAAAAGACTCAAGAGGTGGGGTGCAGTAGCCATGACAACACGGCCTGGGGGGGCCCCCCAGAGCTGAGGATCAGTAAGGTCCGCTGTATGGCTGCCCAGGGGAGGACTGATGTAATTAAGCCACACCTCCTGCACCGCCCAAATCTAAGGTAGGCCTGGGCACCTGTTTGGAGAGAGCTGTATTCTATCACACGGAAGGTGTGTGACAATGAGCCATGCCTGGTCATGTCACATGGGATGCCTGCTTGTGTCACATGGGATGCTTGCTCGTATTACATGTACATGGGGCCCATATGATGGTAATGCCACATAATAATATGCATCAAGTTGTCAACCAATTGAATTGTGTGCAGCTGTGTGGTGGTATGAATTTCTCTATATGTACAAATGTAGCTCCAGATGTTTGAATTAACAAGTTAGCATTGTGGTGTGTAACCATGGTGTGTAGTCATGGTGTGTAGCCATGGTGTGTAGTCATGGTGTGTAGCTATGGTGTGTAGCCATGGTGTGTAGCCATGGTGTGTAGTAATGGTGTGTAATGTGTGACTTGTATGGTCTCATACCTGCAGGTCTGTGCTGGTAACAATGTTCCAAAACCTCCTGCACACAGACTATGGAAGTGGTGCAGTATACTGGGCTGTAAGTGTGAGGGGGTGGGGCTGTAAGTGTGAGGGGTGGGGCTGTAAGTGTGAGGGATGGGGCTGTAAGTGTGAGGGGTGGGGCTGTAAGTGTGAGGGGGTGGGGCTGTAAGTGTGAGGGGTGGGGCTGTAAGTGTGAGGGATGGGGCTGTACATGTAAGTGTGAGGGATGGGGTTGTACATGTAAGTGTGAGGGGGTGGGGCTGAGACACTGAAGGAGCAGGGAATGATTGCAGGTATGTGTGGCCATAATGGTCAGACATCGGACATTTTTGTTGTTCAATTCTTTATATGCACCGGCCATGGTAATGATGTCAGGACCATTACAAAATAGTACTTCCACAATGTGTGTGTGTGTTTTTTGTGTTACACAATGTTAGCAAATTTCACTACAATGCATGTATAATATGTACAAGACCCATACGATGGGACCTCTGTAGTATGGGACCTCTGTAGTATGGGACCTCTGTAGTGTGGGACCTCTGTAGTATGGGACCTCTGTAGTATGGGACCTCTGTAGTATGGGACCTCTGTAGTGTGGGACCTCTGTGGGGCTTTTAATGGCACGGATGTGTTCCATCAGATTATGGTTCCTCTCCCACTCTCCCCCCTTGCCCTACCCAACCCCACCCACTACCTCTCCTCCCCAGGCCAGGAAAAGCATGGTCTATGCGAGGCTATTGAGAGATGCAGGAGATCGATTCATGAGGGAGAGGTTTGGCTACAGCAGAGGTCAGGGGGTGGGGCGTGAGTCCCCTGCTGGAGGGGGAGGTCCCTTCATTGCCGTTCACCTCAGGAGGCGGGACTACCTGGTTGCCCATGGCGACGTGGTACCTTCCCTGGTGGGTGCAGCTCTCCAGGTGAACAGGCTGAAGTCTCTCCTCAACATAAGTCATGTGTTCCTGGCCACTGATGCCCCGAGATCAGGTGATCATGAGTGGGTGGGGTATGCAATGATATCCAATGGTATGCAATAGTACCCAATGGTATGCAATAGTACCCAATGGTATGCAATGGTACCCAATGGTATGCAATGGTATGCAATGGTACCCAATGGTATGCAATGGTATGCAATGCAATCAAAGTGAGCAGCAGCTGTTAACTGTGCCTGTCAATGTATTGGTAGTTGTGTTAGCAAACACACTCCATATAGACCTGCTTTATGTCTAACACGACTCAGGACTGTCAATTGAATCATTTTAGTTCGTTGTCGAAATATCAAACAAGACGATTCTAAAATGAGCAGTTTGGCCGGTGTTTATAGAGAACGAATAGTACACCAACAGCTTCAGAATAGGGACGTCTGTTGTGCAAAATATCTAGATCTTTTGATATACCAAGGTACGAGACTTGTATTACGCATCCATCCTAAAAACATAGATCTAACATTCTCTCTGAGGAAGTTAGTGCTATATAAGATTTGAAGGCAATGGTGGTGTAAAAAGGAAGGGAACAAAGGATTGGATAATGCGTAATGAACTATAGAAGTGTGAATCCTTTAATTTTAATTACATTTCACATATAGACCTGCTAGGTCCTTCGAGTGGCAGAGCTGCCTTATCTGAATGTTAGGAGCACGCATACATGTACATGTAGATGTAATGTTGCGTGATGCCATGGGGTGTCATGTGATGTGTCATGTTGTTGTGAGGCCATGTGGTGTTATGTGGTATCACATGATGCCATGTGATATCATGTGATGCCATGTGATATCATGTGATGCCATCTGGTGTCATGTGATGCCATCTGGTGTCATGTGATGCTTTGTGGTGTCATGTGGTTTCTTGTGAAGCTATGTGAAGTCGCGTCATTGTGAGGCCATGCCATGTGTTGTCATGTGATGCCATGTGGTGTCATGTGATGTCATGTGGTGTCATGTGATGTCATGTTGTGTCATGTCTTCTCTAAATATTGCTTGTGCCTGCCCTCTCTTCAGAGAAGGATCAGCTGCTTCACCTTGTAGACAGCCTGGTATGGTTTGAGCCCACCTTGGATGAACTTCAGCTGTACAAGGATGGGGGTGTGGCCATCATTGACCAATGGATTTCTGCCCATGGTCGTCACTTTGTAGGGACTGGGCACTCCACTTTCTCTTTCAGGATCAGGGAGGACCGCCAGCTGATGGGCTTCTCTCGGGAGAGCACCTTCAACAGCCTGTGTGGGTCTGGGGATGAGAGTGATGTTGTCACCTGCGAGCAACCTGCCTACTGGCCTATGGTGGGAGAGGCCACACCCCCAAGGGAAGACCTGTAGCAAAGGTTTAGATTTCATCATTCGTAACATTGCCCCATTTATTAAGGATCATTGTCAATTATTTTCATGTTTACAGCGATAATTGTTACATTGTATATGTATACATGTAGCATTATTCACCAAAGAGTTAATCAAAAGATAAGGCAAGAGTGAGCATGTCTGTGTAATGAGTAGTCCAATCCCTGTGTGCAAGTATTGGAACACTGAAGGTTTGCTCCCCAGGCCATTGTACATGTACAGTGGCCTGGGGAGCAATACATCTAGACCCCTTTCATGTGACGTCAAAGATCACATGACAATTAATTTAGTAAAATTCATTTGATGTTGTCCGCCATCTTGGTGCTCAAGTTACTATACTATATATGTAGAACGATATGGGCAATTTACCGTTTTTTAAATTAATTATTTTCTTCTTCCCATAAAATAAAACCTCATAATCGCTGATCGACTGTGAATGCTGCTTTGCCCATACCGTCCTATTAGTATACCGCAGTAACTAGAGCACCAAGATGGCGGGGATTTTAATTTCTATGAAGTCATATGCATATTACGATTAAAAGGGTCTAGATCTGCATTGCACATTATGTGCAATTTATATATGTGCAGCGCTATAGCCTTGCGTAGTCCATGAAATAATAACTGGTGTAGCCGTGTAGCGTCACCTTCTGTTCTACCCGCTACTCACGAGGTTTCCATTGCAGGCGAAAGTGAGTGCTAATCAAGCTATTTTGTTTTGTGCAAGATAGATTCTGTACGCAAATTAAGCAATTTCACAAGTTACCTACATGTAATTACACTTTAGTATACATGACACATGTCCGACCAGGCAGTATCTTTAATATGTGACGCAATTATTTGTTTAATCGAATATCTACTGAGTATAGTAACCCAAGGTAGCGTGCTTCTAACCGTTGTCTTTGGAGAAAACGATACAACATGGAGCTAGCTGCCGTAACGGTGGATATGCCCACGGCCAGAGAGAATATACATGTATAAGGCAGTGCGCGGGGTAATAATTTATACTTAATTAATGTGGCCCTACCACGTGACGTGGTGCAAGGTAATATTCGAACGCGTGTTCACAGAACAAGCCGTTGTATTTTCTTGTTGGATCCATATCATGGAAGGAGGTGGGTAGAAGCTGGATACCGGTATTTGAGTACTAAGTACTGTTTAATTTGTGGGTTTGATATTCGTGTTCCAATCGCCGCTCATTTTACCTCACACCATAAATAAGTATCTATGCTCACACCAACAGTAGCCTGTAGAGTTACCACCCACCTTGGTTATTAAAATAGCGATGATTTTGCATATGAAGTGTGTTCAAGTACTACTATGTTCTTTGAGTTTAGATCAGTTTGCTAGCTAGCATATGGTGATTGACACCAAATGAGCGTTTGAGTACAACAAGAAATGCACGTAGGAGGGCAAACATTCAACACGTTTAACCCTCCAGTCACCATAACCTTTGTTCCTGCCTCTCTCCTGTGACCATTTTACAGACATGATGGAGCAGAAGGAGCTTGTACCAATGGAGCAGGTAAATGAGGAAGGTGATGATCAACTGAAGCATTGGGAACTGACAAAAGAGGAGGGTATTGCTGAACTACATCCAACAGTCCCTTTGGTGTCAGAAGATACCACAAGGTATGAAAGTAGAACACTATTCAGAAGTGGCAGTCATAGTGATGTGTTGTTGTTCATGCATGCAATCCTGACATGCATGATTCATATACATAAATATAAATAATTATAATTATTATTATATATATAAATATTAAAGTACCTCAGATAGTGAGTCTGAATCAAATACCCATGGTGAATCTGCATGTCATGTTATTACACATTTTGAAATCATGATACAGAGCAAGGTGTTAATCAAATGTGTTAATCAGTTCATGCCAGTGCAGGCATAAAGTGTTAATAAGTTCAGTTAGCAAACATGCCCAAAGTGGTAAAGAGGAAGGGGTCTGAAGCCCCTCCCTGGAGGGCCTATCAGGCAGGACCACGCCCACTGTATGTACCAGCATGTGTGTCTTTCCATCTCTTGATAGGCAGACTTCAATTATTCAGAATTCAGACATCAACCACTATATATAAGGGTGCAATAATATACACATGCAAGTTTATTATTACTGAGGATCTGATACAACCAATAGATACGAAGTACTGAAATGACTTTATGTTCCATTTTTACCAACTAAGCAGAAATGTAAATCATTTGTAATGCAAAGTAGCAGAATGTTTGAGGCAGCCATGCTTAATGCTTTGGCATAATTGATGCTTCCAGCCCTTGGGGAAGTAGACTCCATCACGTTGATGCTCCTGGATCATCTTGGCTCTTGCACATTCCCAAGGGGCAAGATGAATAGCGAGGTACTTCCATGCAAGCATTGCAATAGTCGGGTACCCAGACTACATCATTTAGTGTGTACAAATCAAACTGGCAATCATTATGCATTACTTATCAATTATGTAAACAGTAATTTAATGGGCTTCTCAGGCAACATATGTGTATGCATGGATTTGTAAAAATTTAAAAAACCTAATGCAGTACAAATCGCATTAAAATGTGCAGCTAATTAATGTTATGCATACAAACATTATCCAACACATTCATTGTGCTTATATTCAAAATAGATAATGAAACTTGAAATATTTTAATGAAATTTGATTTTTAATAACTCACCACTAAATAACTTCATTGAATTAGTGGCAGTGATTTAAGTTAGTTATACCTCGGTAACTTGCAGCAAATCAATGCTGTTCTACTGTGCACATTCATACATATTAATAGTTATTAAATCAATTATCTCTAACCTTAATCATATGATTTAACTACTTAACCGCTTACAACTAATTGTATTTCGTGACGTATCATATGTTTAAAGCATGAAATGGTTAATAAATTTTAATCCTGAGTTATAGTGACTTTAATATGTTGTGTTCATTTCTGGACACCCAGTACATATTTTGCTTATAAGCTTGGTATAATATAAAGTGTGTAACTGAACAGCCCAGTAAGATATAAACTGGTGGGCATTAATAAAGGACCTCTTACAGTGTGCTTATGGAGGAATCCTTTTCACACATCATCTTCTGTGGTGTGTGCTCCAAGCCCTACAATGACCCAAGAATTCTACCATGTTTGCACTCCTTCTGTCAGCAATGTCTTCACCATGAGATAGAGAAAAGTGGTTCCCAGCAAGTGTTCAAATGTCCCGCCTGTGAACGAAGCACCAGCATCCCAGTGGGAGGGGCCAGTGTTCTCCCTCAGAACCTCCATCTTGGATTTGAAGTAGAGGTAGCTGGGTACATGTCCAAGATTGTCAGCAACAGTGAGGTGTGTTGTGACCCATGCATAGATGGACGCAGTGGTCCTGCAGAGGTGTTCTGTTGTACATGTTATCAGTTCATGTGTACCTTCTGCCATGAACACCACAAACGTCATCCAAAACTGTCCAAACACAATATGGTTGGACTGGACCAGGAGGGAGCCAAACAACTGCAGACCACCATGAAGCCAAGAGACCATTACTGCTCTCAGCCTAACCATGAGGACAATAAGCTGAACTTTTATTGTGAGAGCTGTAAGTTGCTGGTGTGTAGAGACTGCACCACAGTAGCCCACAAGGACCATGGTGTGAGTGAAGTGTCCACTGTTGCAGAGGCTCATCGAGGTGACATGAGAAGGACACTCCAACATGTGCAAGACACATTGGCTGGTGCCATTGGTGCTAATGAGAAGACCATGAAACTAGTGGAGACCTCCAAACATGAAGCTGAACTGGCCATCAATGTGGCTTTTGAACAGCTACTTGAAAGACTTTTAGAAAGGAAGAAGGCACTGCTGTCAGAGATGGAATCCATTGCACTGACCCAGACAACATCCCTTACCCTCCAGAAGGAGCAGCTTGAGAAGATCCAACAGAACATCAGTCACTACTCTGAGGTGACCTCCCACATCCTCCATACCCACACTGACCATGAGGTGGTAGCTATGGGAGGATGTGTACCCACTGAACTGATAGTTGCCATTATGGAGGTTGAAAGTATGTCCCCCTGGATATACCAATATGGTCCCATCACTGCCGATGTACAACTGGATGCTCTTATGAAGGAACTGTCAATGTTTGGTGATGTTTACCAGCAATCTCCTGTTCCTTGTAAAAGTGAATTTACAATTAAATCTGCGATGAGAAGGAACACAAAATGTTTGGTGAAACTGAAGGCGAGGATGTTGAATGGAGAGAGGTACCCACATGGTGGTGTACAGGTTGAGGCTGAGATGAGGTCCAAGGCCCATAATGGAGCAGTTGTGTATGGAGAGGTGGAGGACCACAGGGATGGTACCTACACCATCACCCTCACCCCTCAGACTGTTGGTCCTCACCAGCTGGTCATCACAATGGATGGCCAACATGTACAGAACAGTCCCCATGACCTTGATGTTGCATATTCCCTCACCTTATGTAATGCCCAACAAGTGATCATGTGTCCTGGTCTTCCATTATGTGTTGCCATCCATGACAATGGAGACATCTATGTAGGGAGCGAGGATGACTGCATTTATGTGTTTAATCAAACAGGTCAACTGAAGAATACCATAGGTAGTGAGGGAAGTGGTGATGGTCAGTTCAGAAAAGTTCATGGTATATCCATCAAGGGAGATGTGTTGTATGTTGCTGACAGTGGCAACCACCGTATACAGAAGCTGACATCAAAGGGAGAGTTCATTCATAAGTTTGGTCAGATGGGATCAAGTCAGGGAGAGTTTGGTGGTCCCCAGGCAGTCATTACTGACTCAAACAACAGACTGATTGTTTCTGACTGGGGTAACCATAGGGTAGAAATATTCAATGAAGAGGGTCGTTGGATATTGACCATAGATGGTAAAGGTGCTGGCAACAGTACTTTGATGTACCCACTGGATCTTGCCTTGGACCCTCAGGGAAATATTCATGTTGCAGACGTTGATTTTATCAAAGTCTTCACTAAGGAAGGTGTCTATGTCAGAACATATGGTGATCCAGGAGCCGCTCGTCCCTGTTATATAGCCATTGATGATGAAGGCAACACCTTAGTCAGTCATTTCGGAAGTCTCTCCATATTTGATCACCATGGAAACAAGATCCATAAAATGGAGAATTATGAAGATCCCTGGGGTATTGCACTAGATCCCAGAGATGGTAGTGTGTACATTGCTGACTATAATGCTAGTTCTATACTGAAGTATTCTGCTTTTTATAGGTACTGCATGATGTAATTCTGCTTTTTATAGGTACTGTATGATGTAATTTGCTGCAATATATGTGCACCACATACTTTCAACCTCCATAATGGTATCCTTCAGTTCAGTGGATGGCTACTCAACAGTGTGACACACACAACATAGCGATGAGATTGCACAAGACTGACTTGGCATGTTTTGGCTATATATATGGCATTGTCTATAGAATGGAGGGTTGTTTGTAGAATAACCACAAGCAGTTAATTAACATAATTGTTGTAAAAAGTTAAGTTCAGCTGATAAAGACAAGACATCATCTTTAATGGTTAAAAAACATTAATGTAGGGTGGGTAGTTAGTTGAACACTGCAAATTGTATTTAATTAACTACTTGCGTAAAATAACCTCAAGCAGTTAATTAACTTATAATTGCTGGGGTGGTTTTGGACCCCCACCCCGTCCATGACCGGCTCACTAATAAGACCACCCGGTAATAGGACCACTTAACCACCCGATCATACGACCACGTGCACTTTGCCAATCCGACCACCGTCTAATAAGGCCATCAGTGCGTAAATTTTGGGGGCGTTTTTGTGCTCCTTTCTTTCTCTGAATAGGCTTGATGATCAATGAAGTGGATTCCGAATACAGTTGGTAGCTGTAACAACCACCGTACGCGTATAGCGTGCATTCGATTATGTGAAAATCGACGATCCTGTACTATGGAGTTAGCAATGTCTATGCACATACGAGCCAGCTCTAATTATATAAGCTTGCTTTTCAATCTTTGGCATAATTGTTCATGCTCCCAGCTGTTGTTACGATTCGCTTGTTTATTCATTGGCATTCTAGTAATCAAGGCACAATTAGATCTGCGTCCCGGGGTGGTCCTATTAGCGAGCTGCTACGTGTACTGTTAGTACTAGCTACTGTACTGTATACACCTGTAGATTCAAACACACTGAGAACCTATGATTTTAATAAAGATGTATAAGCTGTGAGGCTTTGAATATACTGCGATAACGTGACCGAAGGGTAACCCCCCACCCATGAGTTCGATATTATTGAGAGTCGACTACTACCAAGGTTGTTGTGCAGCGTAACTCAGTGATGGAACAAACAGTAACGTATACGCCGAAAGAAGACATTCAAAATGCTTCAATGGTGCGACCTCGATGCGACCCCGCAGGTGATGGTTTCATGAAGGAGATTTATTCAGCTGCTCTAAACGAAGATGTTGAAACAGTTAACGCGATGGTGAAGGATTTTGAATCTTACTTCAGAAAAATCAACGGTAAAACGATTCTCCATGGGGCATGTGCTAAAGGCCACACATCTCTGGCGAGATTGCTGGTCGCCAAATATAGCTGTGATCTCAATGCTCGGGACAAAAATGGCGACACACCTTTCACATGTGCGGGCTTAGGTGGTGATGCGGAGTGTGTAGAGCTATTGATCAACGAGTTCAACTGTGATATCAATACCAAGGGCGCTTATGGACGGAACATCCTTCATAAGGCATGTTTAAAAGGCCACACCTCCCTGGTGAGACTGCTTGTCACCAAGTACAGCTGTGACCTCAATGCTTGTGATTCAAATGGTGACACACCCTTTATATGCGCTGGTTTAGGTGGCAGTGAGGAGTGTGTGGAGCTATTGATCAATGAATTTCACTGTGACATCAACACAAAGGGTGCTTATGGGAGGACTATCCTTCATAATGCGTGTTTCAAAGGCCACACCTCCCTGGTGAGACTGCTGGTCACCAAATACAATTGTGACCTCAATGATGCTGACACAGATGGTGAAACACCCTTCACATGTGCTGGTTTAGGTGGCAGTGTGGAGTGCGTGGAGCTATTGATCAATGAATTTCACTGTGACATCAACACAAAGGGGTCTGATGGAGGGACTATACTTCACAATGCGTGTTCCAAAGGCCACGCCTCCTTGGTAAGGCTGTTGGTCACCAAGTATGGCTGTGACCTCAATGCTCATGATGCAAACGGTGACACACCCTTAACATGTGCTGGTCTAGGTGGCCAAGCGAAGTGTGTGGAGCTATTGATCAATGAGTTTCACTGTGACATCAACACAAAGGACTTTAATGGAATGACCACCTTGCATAAGGCGTACATCAAAGGTCATGCTAAACTATTAAAATTATTAGTTACCAAGTATGGATGTGACCTCCAAGTGTGTACAGGATGTCAGTGTGGTGCTTCTAAGAGTGACCTAAGGTTAATCGAGAAACTAAAGGAGCATTGGAAAGGTAGGACTGGGGAAGAGTTGGGCCATTGTCATGTTCATGATATTAGCCTCCTATCTTGTAGTGAGATGCTTTGAGACTGTTGACACAGCAGCATTTGGTAAGTACACTTTGTGTGTAGACTTTAAAAGTTTTAAAGCCAACACTGAGGTTCATGCATTTGTAAATGGATCATTTAGCCAGTTATGAATATGATTTAATATGAATGAGAAGTATTTAATTACGCTATAGAACTACTGCATCAGTGTGAGGTGCAAAACTGCCAGATTTTTATGTATATACCCTATAGCGGTCACTGGATACCCTATAACTCCACTCATAACATTGTGACCCTGCCCCTTCTGCACTGTGACCCTGCCCCCTCTGTCTGTATTGTGACCCTGCCCCCTTTGTATTGTGACCATGCCCCCTCTGTATTGTGACCCTGCCCCCTCTGTATTGTGACCATGCCCCCTCTGTATTGTGACCATGCCCCCTCTGTATTGTGACCCTGCCCCCTCTGTATTGTGACCCTGCCCCCTCTGTATTGTGACCTTGCCCCCTCTGTATTGTGACCATGCCCCCCTCTGTATTGTGACCATGCCCCCTCTGCATTGTGACCATGCCCCCTCTGTATTGTGACCCTGCCCCCTCTGTATTGTGACCCTGCCCCCTCTGTATTGTGACCCTGCCCCCTCTGTATTGTGACCCTGCCCCCTCTGTATTGTGACCATGCCCCCTCTGTATTGTGACCCTGCCCCCTCTGTATTGTGACCCTGCCTCCTCTGTATTGTGACCCTGCCCCCTCTGTATTGTGACCATGCCCCCTCTGTATTGTGACCATGCCCCCTCTGTATTGTGACCCTGCCCCCTCTGTATTGTGACCATGCCCCCTCTGTATTGTGACCATGCCCCCTCTGTATTGTGACCCTGCCCCCTCTGTATTGTGACCATGCACCCTCTGTATTGTGACCCTGCCCCCTCTGTATTGTGACCCTGCCCCCTCTGTATTGTGACCATGCCCCCTCTGTATTGTGACCCTGCCCCCTCTGTATTGTGACCCTGCCCCCTCTGTATTGTGACCCTGCCCCCTCTGTATTGTGACCATGCCCCCTCTGTATTGTGACCCTGCCCCCTCTGTATTGTGACCCTGCCCCCTCTGTATTGTGACCATGCCCCCTCTGTATTGTGACCCTGCCCCCTCTGTATTGTGACCCTGCCCCCTCTGTATTGTGACCCTGCCCCCTCTGTATTGTGACCATGCCCCCTCTGTATTGTGACCCTGCCCCCTCTGTATTGTGACCCTGCCCCCTCTGTATTGTGACCCTGCCCCCTCTGTATTGTGACCATGCCCCCTCTGTATTGTGACCCTGCCCCCTCTGTATTGTGACCATGCCCCCTCTGTATTGTGACCATGCCCCCTCTGTATTGTGACCCTGCCCCCTCTGTATTGGGACCATGACCCCTCTGTCTGTATTGTGACCCTGCCCCCTCTGTATTGTGACCATGCCCCCTCTGTATTGTGACCATGCCCCCTCTGTATTGTGACCATGCCCCCTCTGTATTGTGACCCTGCCCCCTCTGTATTGTGACCATGCCCCCTCTGTCTGTATTGTGAACCTGCCCCCTCTGTATTGTGACCCTGCCCCCTCTGTATTGTGACCATGCCCCCTCTGTATTGTGACCATGCCCCTCTGTCTGTATTGTGACCCTGCCCCCTCTGTATTGTGACCCTGCCCCCTCTGTATTGTGACCCTGCAACCTCTGTATTGTGACCCTGCCCCCTCTGTATTGTGATCCTGCCCCCTCTGTATTGTGACCATGCCCCCTCTGTATTGTGACCATGCCCCCTTTGTATTGTGACCATGCCCCCTCTGTATTGTGACCATGCCCCCTCTGTATTGTGACCCTGCCCCCTCTGTATTGTGACCCTGCCCCCACTGTATTGTGACCATGCCCCTCTGTCTGTATTGTGACCCTGCCCCCTCTGTATTGTGACCCTGCCCCCTCTGTATTGTGACCCTGCCCCCTCTGTATTGTGAACATGCCCCCTCTGTATTGTGACCATGCCCCCTCTGTATTGTGACCATGCCCCCTCTGTATTGTGACCCTGCCCCCTCTATATTGTGACCCTGCCCCCTCTGTATTTATCATACGGTAATCCATATAATATGCAGATCAATCAAAACCATTAACTATATACAGAAACAGTTGCAGGCTCTGTTGTGTGGCATATATGCAGGGGGAGACTTAACGGTTACCATAAATGACATTCATTTATGCGGTACACTGTCATAGCATCTATCATAACATGTGATTACAACAACGCGTCATCAACCACACAGTGCATATCCGCCAGTAATATGTGCAAAGTAATATGTTGGCTTATATAAGGTATATGCACTAACCCTGCATCGAGAGACCAACGCATACAACCCATTGTTTTATGTAGTTCGTTTACAATGGAGCTTTCGCGTGTCGTTTTAAACGGCTGCTATCGATCATGTTCACATGCTACAACATGTGCGGTGGCCATTGCCCCATTATTTCCGAAAGCACATTCAAACAAAAACAACACTTTGTGCGCTCGCTAATTATCACGTTAAAACGAGCGCACGCGGGAGCCATTTCGCACAAAATACACTGCCCGTCTTTACGCACTCGCTATTGATCACACATTACACGTGCGGTGTCTAGCTGTTGTCCCGCTTTGCACACAATCATTATGTCCACTTTCATTGCATACGCGCGCTATCCTTCCTGGCCTGGAACAATAGGGATGACGTTTTTAACAATAACTTAATTACCGCGAAACGTCATCAATACTATGAATGTCATTTATGGTAACCGTTAAATCGACCCCTGTATATGGGAAAGTTTACGAGAAAAGGGACCTAGCGTTTATTATAAAAAAGTATAATAAATATGCATTATGTTTGATTTGCCATAACTTCGGAACAGTTAACGCTATCACCTTCCTATTTTCAACACTTCATACTGCACCATTTCTCTATTGTAATATACATTTTGGAGTCTTGCACTTGCTCCATGTCAGTATTGCAACGTTCGATACCCCACTGGGTTCAAACCCGCCATAACTTTCGGTAGGAGTAATCAATTCGCTTCAAATTCGGTTTGTAGGTAGAGAAGTCCTATACCTATCGATTTGTTCTGTTCGTTGATTTTTATGCCATCCATTACAAAGATACAGTTGAACAAAATACGTGCCCATTTTCGCGCTCGATTCGCGCCAATGATTTGGGCAAATTGCGTTCCGCTCAATGTATGGGGAGGCGGGGATTATAACATTGGCGCGAATCAAGCGGGAAAACGTGCATGTAGTTTGTTCAACTGTATCTCCGTAACGGATGGTATAAAAATTAACGAACAGAACAAATCGATAGGTATAGGACCCCTCTACCTACAAACCGAATTTGAAGCGAATTGATTACTCCTACCGAAAGTTATGGCGGGTTTGAACCCAGTGGGGTATCGAACGTTGCAATACTGACACGGAGCAAGTGCAAGACTCCAAAATGTATTTTACCACAGAGAAATGGTGCAGTATGAAGTGTTGAAAATATGAAGTTGATAGCGTTAACTGTTCGGAAGTTATAGCAAATCAAACGTAATGCATTTTTATTATACTTTTTTATAATACGCGCTAGGTCCCTTTTCTCGTAAACTTTCCCATATGTCTTGCAAGCAAAACATTAAGTGAATAATATCACAATGTAGAGGGGGCAGGGTCACAATGGAGCTACAAAATACCCTGTTCATGAATCACATTCTGAACACAATGATTAAATCAATTATTATTGCCATCCATTCCATTCTGAATTCTGTTGATGGTTGAATATTTAATGTAACCACATATCAGTATATAGTAAATAGTATCAGCATCTGTCAACATTAAAGCAAACACTATGGGTGTTGACTATGACATTTGCTCAACACCATCCTCCCCTCTCCCTCAGCTATGACATTAGCTCAACACCCTCCTCCCCTCTCCCTCAGCTATGACATTTGCTCAACACCCTCCTCCCCTCTCCCTCAGGATCAGGTGACCTTCAAAGTGTGGACAGAGTCACTAGCTCCATGGGGCAGACATGGTTTGACTTTGGAGCCTTCATTGGTGTGAAGCTTTCCCACCTGGAGGACTTGAAGGGTATACCTTCAGGTCAGATGAGCAGGATCATGAGGTGGTGGATCAGTGGGGACACTGACAAGTTTGACTACTTCATGGAGCCAAGGTGGCACACACTGGTGAAGGCCATTGCCCATCCTGCTGGAGGGAACAGTGTCTCTGTTGCTGAAGAGATAGCCATGTCTCACCAAGCAACCAAAGGTATCAGAGCAAGTTGGTATCAGTGCCTAATATGAAAGAATCATATTGTGTGTGTGTGCATGTGTGTGTGTGCATGTGTGTGTGCATGTGTGTGTGCATGTGTGTGTGCATGTGTGTGTGCATGTGTGTGTGTGCGTATGTGTGTGTTGTGTGTGTTTTATTTGTACTTGTGTTTAATATATGTGTGAGTGCAGTGTATCAAAAAGATTAGTGTATACCATACAAGCCCAGGATCATTGAATCATCATGGTTCTGATGATGCTACAATTAGCAAAAGGTGTTTTACTTGATGTTGTACTCTCATATGTTGCCACATGCCCGCCCTAAATGCTGCACACTTGCATCATGTTGTACTCTCATATGCCACATGCCCGTCCTAAATGCTGCACACCTGCATCATGTTGCTCAACCCAGCGTTCCAATGTTAATGCCTTCAATGATTACAAGCTGAACATTATAATTACTTATTTTTACTATTGCTATTTCAATGTAAAATCATTTCATTTCAATGACTTCTCAGTCATCACACCAGCTGTGGTGGAAAAGCGTTCAGCAGTGGAGAGTTCCCAGCAGTTAGCGGGTAAGGCTAGTAAGAGCGTTGTGTAACATGTCGTACTGTAACACCTATGCAGGGCCACCAATAGGGTTCAGTTCAGAAGCCAAAACAGATATGTCGGTAACAAATTCCCTTATCACAGAAACTGAAAGCTCACCAGCTATGAATGGTAGGAAAGCCACATCTATGTGTGTACATCACCCATAGCTTAACAAGGTGTCATCCCTGAAAGGGTTAAATCATGCTATAGCTAGCAAAATGCTCATTTATTCTAAGTACATGAATCCATGCATGATGATGTAATGAGTGTTTGTGTGTGTGTATGTGTGTGCATGCGTGTGTGTGTGTGTTTGTGCATACATGCAGTTATGAGATATTGACACTGAAGCACAATTAACATACATGCACACAACAGCTTATGTAAATTTACAGTGTTGCAGACTTCATGAATAGTTAACGATTCACTGATCTGCAGAGTCCCCACAGAAGAAGCTAGCAGCCCCGTCCCTAGGTATCCTCTCATGGCAGGACAAGGACCTCAGCCTCCTAATTAACACTCTGGTGCTAGACCTGAAGCCGGACCAGGTGGAAGGCCAAACCCCCTACATTGCGGCTCACCTGATCTTCATGTGCCTGCGTTATCCTGATCACTGTCACAAGGAGAAAGAGACCATCGGGTTCATCCATGGAGTTATCAAGGGAATCCAACGTGTCACCAAAGTGAGTAAAGATGACCTAGGAGGTGTGTGTGTAGGGAGGTGAGAGTAGGGAGTGTGAGGAGGAAGGGGCCGGAGGGGATATTCTAAGGACTGTGATCCCTGTTCTGTGCTCAGCAACACCAGGAGAATCTGCAGATGTTGGCATTCTGGCTGGCCAACACAACAGTACTGTCCCTCCATCTGAGGCGGTACAGAGAGGATAATCAGGTGAGGGGTGTGGTCACTACCAGATAACACAGCACTGTCACACCCACAACATCACAACATGACTATTTTCATTCCATACCTAACATTGATATTACCTCACACCTGACCAGTTCACATACATACTGTCCCTATGTAGGCCCATAGCACTGGAGGGTGTGTACTTACGCCAAAAAGATATTTACTACTTATAGGTATCAGCCATACCATATTTGGGCAGTGTGAGTAGTGAATACCTATTCAGCCTGAGACCACACCCTCCTATGCTGTGGGCCTGCTGTGGACTATATCCCTATGGCCACCATACAGCTGTGTGTACACCTCACCACTCCATCCCTATGGACTATCCCTATGGACTATCCCTATGGACTATCCCTATGGACTATCCCTATGGACTATCCCTATGGACTATCCCTATGGACTATCCCTATGGACTATCCCTATGGACTATCCCTATGGACTATCCCTATGGACTATCCCTATGGACTATCCCTATGGACTATCCCTATGGACTATCCCTTCCCTATGGACTATCCCTATGGACTATCCCTATGGACTATCCCTATGGACTATCCCTATGGACTATCCCTATGGACTATCCCTATGTACTATCCCTATGTACTATCCCTATGTACTATCCCTATGTACTATCCTTATATGGACTATCCCTATGTACTATCCCTATATGGACTATCCCTATACCCCTATATGGACTATCCCTATATGGACTATCCCTATAGACTATCCCTATAGACTATCCCTACTATATATCCCTATGTACTATCCCTTCCCACTCTAACTGCTTACTCCACCCTTCAGCATCTACCGGCCAATGAGCATTCAATCAAAACAGATGTCACAGAGTATTCCCATCAGCTTAATGACCTGGTTATTAATATTTACAATCTGATTATTAGATTGTCCCAGGAATGGATCCATCCATTTATTGGTAGGTTCTCAGGGGGGGGGGGGGGGGGGGGGGGGGGGTCCAGTCCAACTACATGTATTATTGAAGAGTATTTTTTAGCGAATAAATTGGTGATCACTTCCTAATAGTTAGTTGCTGGTGCAAGTGAAGAGATAACACTTTACAGTGGTCCATTATAATCAAGGGTCCTAACCAGGGGCATGGTCTGTCTTCCCCCAAATCAGTTCCCTGTATGCTGGAATATGAAGGCCTTCATATGGGTACTGTGGGCAGCACGAAGGGGAACACCAAGGGGAAGGCCAATGTCCCCAAGGTGACTGTCAAGGATCTGGTGAACACACTGGAGGAGATTGTTGGCACATTGGAACATGCACATGTAGACCACAGCCTTGTGATGCAGGTGTTTAAACAGGTACCTATGGTTATGTGGATATGTGGATGTGTGGATGTCTATTTAGTACATGTTTGTGTACATGTTTGTGTACATGTTTGTGTACATGTTTGTGTACATGTTTGTGTACATGTTTGTGTACATGTTTGTGTACATGTTTGTGTACATGTTTGTGTACATGTTTGTGTACTGTATAATTATAGTTAAAGTATTTTGTTTAAAAATCATATTTATTAGCCTCTATCATCTAGGCGTAATTGAACAGATATTAATATATCCCTCTCACAAGCGGCAATTATTGAACTTTTTGATGATAAACCATCTACACAACTAATCGTATAGTGTTATGTTTTGTGCATCTTTAACTCCTCCATGCCCTATATTCCCTCCTCCCCAGATCTTATATATTCCCTCCTCCCCAGATCTTATATATTCCCTCCTCCCCAGATCTTATATATTCCCTCCTCCCGGCCCAGATCTTATATATTCCCTCCTCCCCAGATCTTATATATTCCCTCCTCCCTAGATCTTTTATTACATCAATGGAAACATGCTCAACTCCATTTTGCTTAGCAGGGAGACATGTCATTGGGAACATGGCTTTCAGATATAGTCAGTCTCATGTTTAGCATGTCACCAGCAGCCATATTAACACACTACTATGCCCTCACAGCTACAACCTCAGCCAGTTGGAAGAGTGGTGCAGAAAGAGAGGACTGGCAGACAGCACTGTGTTAGCTGAGATCAGTCCTGTGTACCAGACATGTAAGCTGCTTCAGATGAACAAGACTGATGTCACGGAGATTACCTCCATCTGCAGCTCACTTAATCCACTACAGGTATGGACTGGGGATGAGAACAACATGGCCACAACTTTGGGAGGAGGGGATATTGTATATATGGGTGTAGGTGGAGAGAAGGTGGATTTTATTCCTAATTGCTTGGAGGGTATTAAGGGATACAAGGAAGGAAGCTGGAAAATTCTATCACAATCATTTTTTTTCTCACAAACTTTCTTCTTCCCTCTCCATTAATATCCCTCTCTTGCTTCCTAGATCCATAAAATTTTAACCCAGTATATCAACGACCTTGAAGCTCCAGTTCCAAACACAGTATTGAGGGAGGTTGAGAAGATGGGAGAAGACCACAGCAAACCCACCAAGCTGATGGTTAACCTTCAACACCTGTACTCCGTCACCCTTCCCACCACCCCAGTGGATGTGAATTTTCAGGAGATCACTCTGCCTCCAACTTTGAAAGCAAATTTTCTCATAATGGTATAATTATTCTTATTTTTGTGTTGTGTTACTGCCGTCTGCAGGAGGTGTATATTTACATTCATGTTGTGTTTTACCAATTAACTTGTGGGGTTGATAAACACGACACATTTTCGGTTGCTACCCTGCCAGGGGCGGATACAGGAATTTTTTCTGCAGGTTAAGTGGTGGGACTTCAAACAACTGCGCCCATTTACCGGTAATATATTTCGATCAGCCAATTGTAAAGAGCCTTTTAAATAAATCTACCAGACTTACACTAATGCGGTGACGTCAATGATACAACACTAACAGACTACATACATGTATATCACTAAACAGCATGCATGAATCACATGCATGTTGTTTACATGCAAATATATGTATAATTATTACTACATATCACTAAACGATAAAATCACATGCATGAATCACGTGCATGCATGAGCTCTTTAAAAATGACGTCCGAAAATAAAAATTACAAAAACAATTTTGAACAACATCTTATAGTTCATTAAAGCGAGCATTACTTCATCTTTCAGCCTTCTCATCAAGCAGCATGCACAGTCCTCGTGGGCACTCGCATCCTGGTGCGCAGATTTCGGGACATGGCCTATTAATATTAGTCTCGTACCCAGACCCACCATGACGTAAGCGTTTATCGCTTACACAAGTACACGACAGGTGTCATTCATGCATGTTGTTTAGTGATATACATGTATGTAGTCTGTACTTTGTTAGTGTTGTATCATTGATGTCACCGCATTAGCTATATTAATATTACTGCCAGCATTACTCCATTAGCACACGTCGCGGGATTCCACACACTCCTTGTATACTTGACCATACGACAAGGGGACGCAGGACTATCATTCGGATCCACGCACTGTCTCGTGCGGATGTCAAGAATTGTGCCACTGGGGCAATCGCATCCAGGTACGCAACACAATCGACAGATGGTATCCAGGCACGTGGCAGATCTATAACCACAGCGCATACAGCTATTCAGTGAAAACCAAGCCATTCGGACATCTGTGGTTCTGAGCTGTATACATTCGGTGCAGTGCATTAGACCACCATAATTATGATGTACGTTACACGTGGCTTGGAAAGCAGAGACTTATCATGGAGGAACATTTATGCGCACTTCAGCTATATATTTGACTTTCATTCATAACATCCTTATATGGAGTCCATATGACTCTCGGCAAGCAAACTTGCCTACTGAGCATATAACAGAGCAGTGATTGTTTGGGCGAGATGAGAGGCGTGTTATTAATAATCTGCTGCTTTGCCTTCAATGGTGCAGTTATCAGCCCGGTCTTTATGAGCGATAACTGCGCTCAGGTAGAAGTTTACGGAGATCTGCAGGAAGTGCTAGTCAATATCAGCGTCACCAAGTGGTCCGATTCCTGTGTCCAAGTCAACATAGCTCCAGGAAACTACGTCATTTCCAAAGTCCTGAACGTCTCTCTGAACGTCTCTTTGCAGGGTACGGGAGAGGCCGTTAACGTCGCCTTTAACGCCGCAAAACCTGCCGCCCTGAGCAGCGAGCCTTTCTACGTGCTGCAGTTCTCAAACAACGCTTTCGTCTCTCTCAGTGACATCCACTTCACCAGCGGCTCAGGGATCATTGGCTTTGAGAACGTGACCCAAGTACTCATCACCAACTGCACGTTCAGGTATGCCATGTGATTATGGACATAATGCCTATATGGCGCCCGCCCCCCCCCCCCCCCCCCCCCCCTCCCCCCTTCACCCTTGCGCTATGCCTGGCCATCCGAACTGCGACTGCCGTTGGCTTACAGCGGCTGATACAGGATTTTAGGAAGGAGAGCCTATTGGGTATACATATTAATAGATGCATGTATGTATAACTCTATAATATCTATAGATATATTCATAGCTAATCACGGGCCCTCAGTGGGGTCTGGGGCCAAGCCCCAGCCGCTTTTCAATTTACGAAATGTATATATATAATATATTATTATAATTATATATAACTGGTCTTGTCTAAAATCACCAAGTGGCTATTGGACCGTATCTTCAAAGTCGGTACGTTGTCGCATGGATTGAAACGATTTTAAAAGTTTGCGCGCATGCACGCGATAGTATATTTTGGCGCCCCCTTATCCTTGCGCCCGGGGACATATGTCCCCCCCCCCCCCCCCCCCCCCCCCCTGCCCACACCGCGCCACGGCCACTGGGATATGTGTGTGGTTGTTCAGTCATAGCGAAGTACAATCGCCCCACAAAGTACGTATTGCATCCTGTGTGTGTGCCTGTGTGTGTGTGCATGTGCGTGCGTGCGTGTGTGCGTTGTGCGCTCGGTTATCGACGTTCAATAACCGAGCGCACCGATAAGCGAATCTCTACTGTACACGACAACACTTACAGTCTAGTATTTGCCATCTATACATGCACTGGCATGTCTTAAGCTTACGTTCTATTTTATACTGCTCACTATGTAGCTACTTCACTGAAGGAGCCGTGGATATCTACAACTGTGGCTACCCCTCCATCACAAACTGCACCTTCGAACACAACGGACCGGCAGCAGTCATAAAACCACAGCCATACCGCGGCCACTCTGCTGGACTCTCTATTGGGCTAAATTCCGCCCGCTCGCTGGGGTATAGCCCTCGGATACAAGTGCTCGACTGCAGGTTTTCCAACAATACTGCCGTTGCCGGGGTCACTCTCTATCAAACATCATCGAGCGTTTTACAAAAAAGAATCTTTGTAGGTCGAGGAGGCGGGGCTGCCATCCTAGTTAACGCCCCCGACCCCGTCTATGCGCTGGTTGAAGATTGCGTCTTCGATAATAACACTGCTAATTCTTTAGGAGGAGGTCTGTACTTGTTCGCAGATGGACCATCCAACAACACGTTCTTAATGAACAGAACAGTTTTTATTAGAAACAGAAGTGTCGGTGCCTCTGGTGCTGTTCACATAGGATTTCTTGACACTGGAACGCTAACAAGACTTCACTCCGTGCTTGTGCATAACTCAGAGTTTACGGACAACACTGCTCCAGTAGGTGGTGCGGTATCATTTTTGGTTAATGGTAAGTTTCTCGCTTCCCTGTATCAACTAACAATCGAAGAGGATAATATTTAATTCATTTCAGGTATTCCGTCGCAAAATGGAGAAATTGGAAACTATGCTTACTTTGAAAATTGCACATTCGATGGAAACAGTGCAAAAGACTTTGGAGCGGCTCTTGTGGTGTCGTCTGTGCTTGTGCTGTATAACAGAGAGAGCATCAAGGCGGTGGACATAGCTAACTGGTAATCATGCAGGTGTAACTAAGTGTTCAAATCTACCATAAGTGTTAATATATAGATTAATAACCGCCGACTCTACATCTCTCTCTCTCTCTCTCTCTCTCTTCTCTCTCTCTCTCACCTCTCTCTCTCTCTCTCTCACTCTCTCTCTCTCTCTCTCTCTCTCTCTCTCTCTCCTCTCTCTCTCTCTCTCTCTCTCTCTCTCTCTCTCTCTCTCTCTCTCTCTCTCTCTCTCTCTCTCTCTCTCTCTCTCTCTCTCTCTCTCTCTCTCGCTCTCCTCTCTCTCTCTCTCTCTCTCTCTCTCTTACTCTCTCTCTCTCTCTCTCTCCTCTCTCTCTCTCTCTCTCTCTCTTACTCTCTCTCTCTCTCTCTCTCTCTCTCTCTCTCGCTCTCCTCTCTCTCTCTCTCTCTCTCTCTTACTCTCTCTCTCTCTCTCTCTCTCTCTCTCTCTCTCTCTCTCTCTCCCTCTCTCACTCATATTGCAGCATTTTCAGAAGAAATGTGATATCGAGCAGTGTAGGAGGTGTTTTTGGAGTGGCTTACTACTCAATCAACTTCAAAGGAACAAACACATTCACTCAGAATAGTGGTTCTTCTCTATCTGTCAGTTTACATTGTAGAGCCAGACAGCTTATCATACAGTTATCCCCATAGTTGGCTGGCTCTTTGATGAGGATCTTTAGTGGTAGCTCCCTGCTCTTTATCAGCAACACCAACACTGGTCAGGTGGGCGGAGCTCTGTACGTGTCATCACTGGGACAAGTTATCTTAAATGATAACATCCAAGTACTATTTGAAGGAAACAATGGAAGGTAAAGATTGGTGAGCTCTTTGGCAGAATTTTTTTTTTATCTTTTGTGATTTTAATGTTGTCACTTCATCTTCGGAACTAATGTTTAGGTCAAGACTATGTATAGTGAACGTGAACTTGTCTTCCTATTGTAGATGCTTTTCATTGTAGTATAGGGCAGTATATAAGTGCATTTCCATATGCCATTACTTGCCTTTGTGTACACTATGTACACACATAAATTATTAAAATTGTTTGCCTTAAAATTTAAAGCATATTTTAAATACCCTATAAATGCCCAATGAAACTTTTCTTGTGCTAATAGAAATTTCTCCTGTTCAGCTTTGGAGCGGCCATTGTTGTGGAGGAAGACATACCTCGTGTGATACAACACACAGGCAATAACAGCCTGTGTGTTGTGCAGCATGCCAATGTCGAGACCTTTCCTGTGACCTGGGCACAACACAATGTATGTGAAATTTATCTTCATCGATGCTTTCAGACGAGTATGATTCTAATTAATATACCATATTACTATTCATTACATAATCACCACTACATGCATCATGAATATCTTTTCCCTTTCTCAGGTATCTTTCACATTCAATAACAATGTTGCTTCAGTTGGCGCTTCTGTCTACATGAAAAATCTAAACACATGTCTGTCCTCTGATGGTAAAGATGGCACCGCTCAGATTTTCAGACTGGGTTTTGCAAAATACAAGTAAGCTCAAGAGTAGCAAATGTCCACATCATAATACACATGGTTTTTTGAAAGTGGAAACCTGAATCATGATCACTTTCAAGATCAACATAACCCAGAGTGGAACCTTCAAACACCACCAACATTGATTGGTGTTCAGAATAAATCTGTAAGATGATAGAATGGGTTGTCTTGTAGGAAGTTCATAGGACTATATAAAATGATTGGATACTCTTAAATAGATTGATGTGTCTGCATATGCTGGAGAGAAGGTGAAACTGTATGTATCCATTCTTGATGAGCTTGGAAATCCTGTTTCTGCCATACTTCGTCTAACTGATAGTCAGGTTTGTAGGAGTGGTCCACTTAAAACATTAAAAATACTACATGTAATCTCATTATGCTTAGATGAACACCACATTTCCATATGGATTTTTGGATAGCCTTACTTTGTACAATGATCTATCAGAGCAAGTTTTGGAGACAGAATTTCTTGTTTTGAATAAGGACAATGAACCACATAAAATCTCCATAGCAACTCTTCTAGTACATGTAAGAATGTTCAGCGAATTTTCTAAATCATGACAGATAATTTATTGCATGACACTTGCAGCCTCAATACCAAAGTTCCTTCAGTATATCCCAGACAGCATGTCCCCTTGGGAGGGTGCTGAACACACAGGGCTCAGGATACAAAAGTTGCCAGTGCAATACCCTCAATCCTTCCATTGGAAACTGTAATGGCACCACTGTGCAGTTTACTGTAAGTCAAAGAATCTTGGAGCACACTAAAAGCTACAAAACATGACACACTTCTATACATGCAGGTCTACAGTGGCAGGCTGTGGGGAAATGCGAGTAATGACATCAATGAATATGGTGACACTTTGGCAACGTACCCCTGTCCCATGGGATATTGTCACTGCAGCATCTCTGAATTGGAGACAGGCACAGAGTGCTTATATGGAGTGGACAGTACTAATGTAAGCAGCCAGTGTAACTGCCAGAGAAGAGGTAAGAGTAGAAGGAAGAGGAGGTGGAGGAGGGGGGAAAAGGAAGAGTTGGGAAGGGTACAAGGATGAAGTTCCAGTGTCTGTTGTTTCTTCAGGGTTTCTGTGTGGAGACTGTATGGAAGGACTGGGAGTGAGTGCTCTTCTGAATAGGTGTGTCCAATGCCACTATGCTTCAGGACTTCTTATTGCTGCATTAAGTATGTACTCTGTACGCCTAAATAACCAAATCCTGCATATTGAATAAATTACACTCTCCTCAATACTCAGTTATCAGTGATGTCATTTCCATTGTATTGCTACTCATGGTAGGGATGTACTTGCCATCATGGCTCTACCCTTGTGTGTTTTATCTTCAGGTAAGTGTCATTTAGCCTAACTATTAAATGAAAGTGCACACAATTAGGCCCAACTTTGTGAAAGATCGTGTGCTCATAACAAAAGCACATGGTGAGAACGTGGTGCAGGATTATGCAGCATATCCATCACTCACATGCTGCTCAGAGCAATGTTTTTAAAAACATAGCATTAGCATTACAATCAAACAATGCATACTCTGAAGTAATCCAACGGCATATATGTACAATTTCATTGAACAGGATAAAATGATGTCATACAATGGCATACAGTGAACAACCTTAAATCTAAAAATGACCCAATACATGAATTGAATATGTGTTGATCCAGAACTCATGTATGATTACACCATTTCAATAAAATTTCTTTCAGATGACATGTTTAGTGTAACATTTAACCCTTTCCAGCTTCTTCCGTACTTAACAGAATATTTCCCAGTATCTTTTGCTCCTTTACGCCACCATGTGAGTTCATCTGCAATGATATAACATACGCTATCATAGTCAATGCTTAACACTAATGAATCTAATTATAAGCACTTAGATACTGGTCATTCTAACTGTTTTGTTGCTGGTCAGGTGGGAAAATATGGAAGTAGTATGTAGTCTTGGTTTTGGTGAAGTAGTAGAACCATGACCACTGTCTAAAGAAAGCTAGTGTTGTGAGCATGTGTAGCATATTCAATGATAAGCTAGCCATATAAACCAGCCAATGTGTTGTGTCCCTCCAGATGTACTATGTGTCCAGTGGTCTTAGCTTCTACTTTGTCTATGACTTCTGTCTCCACTCCAACATGAGTCCTCTGGTCTCCTACTTCATCAGATACCTTCCCCTCTTCACTGCTATCATCATCTGTCCAATCACACTGGCCATATTGTACGTTGGCCACTATTTTCTTTCAATTACCACTTTTAGTGATCTCATTACTCTAGACAACGAAGATTCCCTCACAAAAAATGGCATGGCTTATGGTGGATTGTGGTCCTCATGTACACCCATGTGGTGCACACTTCCATGTCTATCCTCAACTGCCCCAGACTTCCAAGAAGAGATGGAGATGATGCCAATGTTGGTAGTGCCACAAGCCCTCTGCTAAGTGCATAACTCTCCTCCAATCATGCCCAGGTGTGGTACATCAATGGCAACATAGAGTGCTTCACTGGCTGGCACATACCTCTAGCCATCTTGGCAATACTGATCCTCGTACTCTGTGTCGCTGCTGTACCAATGGCATTATTCATTGGGAGGAAAAAGGTGATATTGCATGCCTGTAGCAAATTAACTGATTCATTTAATTGCTCACAGGTTCCCAGATGGGCTCGCAAATATCTCCGTAATCTGGGTTCCACAATCACACAAAGTTACAGGGATGAGGTGGAGTGGTTTGGAGTATTGGACTTGGTTCGCAGAATGATTGCTCTGTTGCTCATTGTGGCTATTCCCTTCAATGAGGTATATACCATTACACTTGAAGCTTGCAACATCACTCATTCTTTGTTACAGTATTCAAGCATATTCTTCATTGCTATCATAATGACCATTTATGGATACGTGCAACCCTACAAACAAATCCTGCCAAACGTTTTGGAGGTTGCCTTAGCTGGAGATGTTTTAATAATGTTGCTTCTGAAGAACACTAACTTTCTCGTAGACTCCCATCAATACCTCCCAAGACAGTTCAGCCAAGAGCAGGTCGCCAACGGCACTGACCGCTGTATAAACAACGACAATTTAATAGGGTTCACCACACTGGTGAATATACTGACGCCATTCTTCTTTATACCTTTGTTCACCACAGTGATAGGGGTGGCACTTTGGAGTAGCTACAAATTCAGGTAAATCCAGAGTGAATGTAGTACATTTATGATTGTCAGAAGTTTATGCTAGCTCCCTGAATGTATGCACATCTCATCAGTGTCGTAGTGTGTATCAAACTGAAGACTTCCCGTCATGGGCCAGTAACGGCAGAGGCTGAAAAGCAGAGTTACACTTACAGCTTGTTGGGATCACAAGAGTTCGGGGGCCATACTATTCAGCTACCACTGATGCATGAGCTCAAGACATCGAAAATGTTAGAACAGCAGGGCAAGGACGCACCTGCTCTTTCAAGTCCTTACTACCTAGAGCTGGAAAACAAGATGCATTGACAACAAACATAACACCATGATCGTCACCTTTGATGTATTCTTTTATTAACTCAAAACGTGGAAATATAATTAATACTACATGATTATCTCATGTCATCACATATGCTCCCATATGCTCCATGTGCACTAATGCCACGCCTCCGATCCCCTTCCTCCTCCTCTCTCCCTTAGCTCACCTGGAGTATGAAAATGAACTATGTATAACGATTCACTTGTGCCATAAAAAACCTCCCATCTTCTAATAGATGACCCCTGTGCAGGCACGTGTGTCATAAGTGCATGCATGGATCAGCATATACAAGCTAATTTTATACACCAGAGTAGCTAAGACACATTCCTTCTCCCCCTCCCCATCACAGACTCCAGAGCTAGTGTATATATCATCAGAAAGGACTTGTCGTGGAGGAAGCATTCTTCAACTGCATGTATATTGACGTTCATCCTTACATGTATATGGACTGCACATTGTGCACAGCATAGAGAGGGGAAAGCTATCAGTAATATTTGGGCGAAATGAGAGACGGGGCATATGTCAGCCAAGCAAGCGATAACTACACTTCACAGTTCACTGTTCACCCTGATCTTTCAAGTCCTCAACTACTATACCTACATGCAGCCACTAATGCATACAATATGTGTCATGGGCGTACGCAGGGGAGGGGAGTGGGGGGGGGGGGGGGGGGGGGGGGGGATTGATGCATGCCCCAAAATGAGAGGTCACCATCACACTTGAAACTTTTATGCTGATGACATTTTGTAATGATTACGTAATAATTTTGCAAATGTTCGTAAGGTCCTTGTACGATCAAGTTTCATTTTTAAAAATTCTAGTTCCTGTAGAGGTGAATGGAACACAAAACGTGTCATAAATCAGCACCACCGGCACGACAGGCAGCCAGGTTTGCTGCCAAAATTGGTCCGACCCCGCGGACTGGTCCCGGTTGCCAAAGTGGTCCGGGTATATTAACTTCCTGGAAATCGTTCCTTACCTTGCGAAGGTCGCATATACATGTATACTAATGTGACTCGAGGGAATAGGATAATGTATATAACCGCGTTGATCGTACTTACATGAATGTGTATACATAATGTTGTATTTATAAAAGTACCGTGCATGTGATTAATATGAATACTGGATCTCTACATGTCACTACAAGTATATGTACGTAATATAATGTCATGCCTCTGCTTTTTGCTTGAGAGACTCGTGCATGTATTGCTGATACTGATACATGAATAAATATTTCTATATACACACACACACACACACACACACACACACACACACACACACACACACACACACACACACACACACACACACACACACACACACACACACACACACACACACACACACACACACACACACACACTCAGCATGTGATCTCTCTGTTAATCATTGCAGTACAGTCTGCTGCTATGCAATGCTCTGGGTGGAGGGAGGTAGCCTTGTGAGATAGCCTTGTGGAGGTAGAGGAGAGAGCCTTGTGAAGGTGCATGGATTGAAGATATCCTTGTTAGTAAGCTTAGGTTGGAACAGTTTTAAGGGTCGGAAAAATAATACAGGCCCTTGAGATAAGGAATTTGATAGCACATCCCAGATGCAGCCACTGGGATATGAATCAAATGAAGTTAAGATGTAAAGGGTCTATAAAACTGGGAAGGAAATACATGTATGTGTAACATGCATGTAGATGTAGGACCAATTCAGTTGTCCACCTTTACCTTCTGAGGCTGACTGAACCGTTCGGGAGGTATAGTGATTCAGACGCAAGGCAATTTTATAACATTTTATATATAAATGCGAAGCGCGTGTACTGTCCCATTTTTTTATTTATAATAATAACAAGTTCCTACTTCAGTCTTCTCCCGTCTCATTCAAGCTGCACTGTGGAGAACAACGACCTCGATAAAATTGATTTTGTACGTTTCGACGTTATCGCCGCGGAATGCCTCCAGGAACAGTCCGGTGCTAGCATCGAGGGTGTCTGAGTACTGGTTGATCACCATGTGTCCCCCGTTCAGACCGCTATCGCATATGCCCATCTGCTGAGCGAGATCAATAGTCACCTTAAACACCCTCGGCCAGGTGGCAACGGAACTGGGTGATGCCGCTTCGGTCATGATAGTGGGACTTCCATTTCCAAACAAGCGCCTGGCAGCTCCTTCAATGGGCAGGTAAGGACCAAGGCGGGCGTAGGATGGCAGATCGAGGAACTGGAATCCGCAAGCATAATTTCCATCGGATACAGTCAGTGACAGTGGATCCGGTCTTGGTTGTGGCACAGGGGGACCAGTGTATTCGAGTCCTGCTTTCATGAGAACGGTCACCTTGTCGTCGCTGTTGAGTACTCCGGGATCGATCAGCTTCACTTTGAACAGCTTTTCGAAGTTCTGGGCGTCCCTGGAGAGCGTCAGCACGTTCTGGTTAGTCTGGTCAGTATTTATGCTGACGTTAAATTTGGCGTTGGCCTGGAGCCATTCGGACGTCATGATCCGATAATAGAGCTGAGTGGTAGCCATTCTCCACGCGCTATTTTTTCGTTCTATCAAATGAGGAAGTTGGCTTTTATTATACTCACATGCAGTTCAAAGAATCCGTATAAAGTCAAGAAAGCGCGGATCAGCGGCGCTCGCGGTCGAAATTTGCTGTGGTTTCTGTGTGCGTGCCGTGGGTCCAACCGTGCATGCATGAGGATTCCGACTTCCGAGAGTGGCCGCACAAACGCACAGGGTTGTTTATACTCAGGGGTGTTAAGGCAGCCTACGCGTGTCTCGTACCCAGACCGTACATATTTAATCTTTCATAAAGTCGATCATATAACATGTTGCATTGCGGTCAAAACTTGGCTTAAGAATGCTGTATATATATGTCCACCTAATAGTGTTGTTCGATTGTTCAGGTTTACTTGCAAGCGTACGTATTGGTAACAATTAGCCATCGAGCGATAGTGGCGGCGATAAAGCAATGCACGGATCAAGCAATAAATGCCATATTATGTTATTACCCTACACGCTGGACAAAGTTACGCTTAGGTTGTGTAAGATGTACTTCAGCCTTTGTAGCAATCCTGTCCCCCCCCCCCCAGCTGCATACTTTCTCCGAATGCATAGATGGACACATTCAATTTGTACCTCACATGCAGCTAGAGTGTATAAGTTGAATGAAACCAGGTATGTATATCTTCAACAGGTCAGTTTGGATCTAAGACTTATGCCGGTGCATGCAATCCGCAGAAATGTCTACAGTCTTGCAAACTTCTCAATGCACAAGTTCCAGGTATCAACGGTCTGTAATATTAGTCACCTTTTTTCTCAGGGCTGCACGTCTGGGAAAGTAGATTGCACTAAAGTGCATGCATTCGCACTAAATAGATTTGCAATTGCTTCTCGGAATCACAGACTCAGCTAGCCGCACGAATTAAAATGGTTTCTTCCGGTTTTCGGTAAGAAGCCTGACTTGCATGGACTTAATTGGTTTCTTCGGATTCTAATAAAACTCGAAAGGCGTCATTACATACAAGTGATACAACGGCTTATTTGTTGATGGGTTTCTACAAGCCCTTAACTTAAACACGCGGGAACTTAAACTCCCAACCCAGACAGGATGCTGATTCGACTTGCAGCGTATAAATACGTGGTACCGCTTAGTTAGTACCACCCAGTAAGTCTCAATACCAAGATGGAGTCCGCTACCAGCGCCCCTTCCAAGCTTGCAAACCGATACTACAGGTTGATGACATCCGATTGGTTGCAAAAGAACGCGACGTTCTCCGTCAGTATTGACAAGGACAAGACTAACCAGAGCCAATTAGCCTTCTCCCCGGACTCCAGCCGATTCGAGCGCTTGTTCAGAGTGCAGTTGATACCCAAGGCCAAAGCCTGTCGTGGCAGGACTGTCGTTAGACTCAAAGTCGGGTTGCTGCACACTGGAGCTCAAGACAATATCTCGTTCCTCGTTGCGAACAAGAGCTGGGCCGTCGGATTTCAGCTGACGTACAATTACACCAGCACCGGGACCAGGACTCCGTACCGACCGGTGGAAGGGAAGACAGCCAATACTCTGAACAACGGAAACCCTCTAGTTAGGAACGAAGAGAGTAGTACGAGCACCCAAATAAACCCCAGAGTGTACGAGCTTACATTCCAGATGGACGAGGACAGAGCCGTAGGGATATGTTCCAGCGCACTTGATGGCGGCCACATGATAATCACCACGTACTCCAACACGATATCCACTTCCGATGAACTGTTTCTGGAGGCGTACAGAGGAGAACCTAGTGCACGCTACATTCTCCACTTTGTGGAAGCCAATGTAGACATATTGGAATAAGCTAACTTTTTAGTTCGTGTGCAGACGTGGGAACAATGGACTCGTAAAATGTAATGCAATTTTGTAAAACTGAGCTAAGTGCAATAAACAATGCAATGTATTACTTTTTCTTATATTATGAGCCAGCGCAAGGGAATACGAGGATAGAAAGCGCACTGTTAAAAAACAGCAACACCCTTAGGGGTGTTCGTACGCCTGTTTAGGAATAACACCCCATGGAGTGTTGTGGTAACCACTCAGGGGTGTTAGAGCTAACACCCCTGAAGTGTAGCCAGTACACACTTATGGGTGTTGACACAGGTATCAATAGTTCGTGCATGCACCGTAATCTTATGATACAACATAAATTGATCTTAATAAACTATACAACAACAGTTGATGATTTTAACAAGATATAAAAAACATTCTCTCTGAGAAAGTTAGTGGTATATAGGATTTGAAGGCAATGGTGGTGTAAAAAGAAAGGGAACAAGGGATTCAGTGGAGATACAATGATTATTCCTATATTTAGCAACATAATTGTAATGACGTTCTATACAGTGCTAAATATAGGAATAATCATTGTATCTCCACTGAATCCCTTGTTCCCTTTCTTTTTACACCACCATTGCCTTCAAATCCTATATACCACTAACTTTCTCAGAGAGTATATCTTGTTTCATTCATTTTTTTAATAAGTGACTACTAGTACATGTATATAGTTATACATGTAGTACAATGTAGCCTCGTCCCCAGGCCCTGTTTTTTATTATAAGTTGCGGGGGCGAAACCCCCCCCCCCCCCCCCCCGCAACTTATAAAAAACAGGGCCTGGGGACGAGGCTAAGTACAATGTAGAAGTAACTGAATACGGTTGTACGATGAAATCCAACCGTTGTAATTTCCACGTTTATTGCCTAGCAACACAATGTTTACAGTTATGTTACATTTGCAGCTGTTAGCTCGTTTCTCGTCTGAGTTCAGTTCATAACGCCGCCTCTTAGAAGCTCGCACTGCAACAGAATTCTTTTCCTGTCGCCACCTCTTAAAAGCTCGGTTCAACTCCAGATTTGCTCTGTACATGTCACGGGCAGACGCCCGCCTTTGTTCAGCATCAGCATTGTACCGAACTCGGGAGGACTCTAACTCATAGTCTCGATTTATAGGAGGTATTCCTCTCGTCGCTTAGCTTTCCTCTTTCGTAGCCGTAAAGGCATTTTGACAAAAATAACTCCGCTAGCTAAAAGTGGTGAGCAAAACTAAAAACACAAATGAAACTCACACCTGTTTATACAATCCACAATTCTGAATATAGCTAACACTCTATCGAGAGTTACGGCAGTAACTCTCAAATAGGATTTGTGCCGTATCATGAAATCATTAAAAACGCGTCCCGCGTATAACTCACGAACCGAGAAACGGATGGTGTAGCTCTTTATTGCTATCGATCCACAAAGGAAAGACCATCATTTTCATGTTTTGTTCAAGTCGCTAGATCGTTTACTCTAAGAGAACAAAGAAGGTCGTAGTTCTCGTTCCCAGGCCTTGATTTGTCCATAGTCGTCTTTATGGGTGAGTATAACTCGAGATAGGAAAGGTTTTAAAGAGCGCCAGTTACACCAAAAATCGTAGAAAATTCTGACAGTACATCTTCAGGTATCAGATATATAAATAAAGCATGTAACCAATATACGTAATTTGCAGCTGTTCTCGCGCGCCAAGGTATCAGTACGTAATCGCTACGTAATATAGAGAGTTAGCTATATTAAAACTATTTCCATGACAATGCTTCAGAATTGTGGATTGTGTATGATTGGCATGGAACAGGTGTGAGTTTCATTTGTGTTTTTAGTTTTGCTTTTAGCTAGCGAAGTTGTTTTTGTCAAAATGCCCTTACGGCTACGAATGAGGAAAGCTAAGCGACGAGAGGAATACCTCCTAAATCGAGACTATGAGTTAGAGTCCTCCCGAGTTCGGTACGATGCTGATGCTGAACAAAGGCGGGCGTCTGCTCGTGATATGTACAGAGCAAATCTGGAGTCGAACCGAACTTCTAAGAGGTGGCAACAGGAAAAGAATTCTGTCGTGGTGCGAGCTTCTAAGAAGCGACGTTATGAACTGAACTCAGACGAGAAACGAGCTTCTAAGAGGGAAAGCTTGGCGCGCGAGTTTCGAACTAATGGAACAGCTGCAAATGTAACATAACTGTAAACATTGTGTTGCTAGGCAATAAACGTGGGAATTACAACGGCTGGATTTTGTCGTATACAATCGTATTCAGTTACTTCTACATTGTACTACATGTACTAGTAGTCACTTATTTAAAAAAATGAATGAAACAAGATATAAAAAACATTCTCAAGGGAACAAGGGATTCAGTGGAGATACAATGATTATTCCTATTTTTAGCACTGTATAAAACGCTATTACAATTATGTTGCTAAATATAGGAATAATCATTGTATCTCCACTGAATCCCTTGTTCCCTTTCCTTTTACACCACCATTGCCTTCAAATCCTATATACCACTAACTTTCTCAGAGAGAATATCTTGTATTACGTAGCGATTACGTACTGATATCTTGGCGCGCGAGAACAGCTGCAAATTACGTATATCGGTTACATGCTTTATTTATATATCTGATACCTGAAGATGTATTGTCAGAATTTTCTACGATTTTTGGTGTAACTGGCGCTCTTTAAAACCTTTCCTATCTCGAGTTATACTCACCCATAAAGACGACGACGACTATGGACAAATTACAGTCTGGAAACGAGAAATACGAGCTTTTTTGTTCTCTTAAAGTACACGGTCTAGCGACTTGAACAAAACATGAAAATGATCGTCTTTCCATTGTGGATCGATAGCAATAAAGAGCTACACTATCCGTTTCTCGGTTCGTGAGTGATACGCGGGACGCGTTTTTTAATGATATTCATGATACGGCACAAATCATAAAAAGTTAACAATAAATAGAACAGCGTTGGTGGTTATGAAGTAACTTTCGAAAGCGTACTACGTAAATTTACACATTTACTTGAATTTACGGATTTACGGACTTACGTGCATGCTTGCTAGTCATGCCTGTGCTTCTATAAATGTGGGTTTTAGCGCGCGATGTAGGATAGAACGTTAGAGCGATACACGATTGAACGATTAAGCACCAAAAAACTGTGTCAGTCAGTCCAAAAAGCGTCGTGGCCTCTGAAGCCGCCTGCCATGTAGTCCATAACGGACACGGGCATCCTGAACTTGCTGTTCTTGCTCTATTTCTTCCTCTAGTGTGATGCGTTCTGTTACCTCTCCTACACATTCTGCACTCATCTACAGACATAGTCTTAAAACCTCACGTGACTAGTGACGCAATCAGATACGCACCGCTTTGATGCATATACGACACCTGGTATACATTCTACTTATAAGCATGGTATAAATTAAAGTATGTAAACAGCCCAGTAATGCATAAACTGGTGGGCGTTAATAAGGCACCTCTTACAGTGTACTTATGGAGGAATCCGTTTCACACACCATCTTCTGTGGTGTGTGCTCCAAGCCCTACAATGACCCAAGAATTCTACCATGTTTGCACTCCTTCTGTCAGCAATGTCTCCACCATGAGATAGAGAAAAGTGGTTCCCAACAAGTGTTCAAATGTCCCACCTGTGAACGAAGCACCAGCATCCCTGTGGGAGGGGCCAGTGTTCTCCCTCAGAACCTCCATCTTGGATTTGAAGTAGAGGTAGCTGGGTACATGTCCAAGATTGTCAGCAACAGTGAGGTGTGTTGTGACCCATGTATAGATGGACGCAGTGGTCCTGCAGTAGTGTTCTGTTGTACATGTTATCGGTTCATGTGTACCTACTGCCATGAACACCACAAACATCATCCAAAACTGTCCAAACACAATATGGTTGGACTGGAACAGGGGAGCCAAACAACTGCAGACCACCACGAAGCCAAGAGACCATTACTGCTCTCAGCCTAACCATGAAGACAATAAGCTGAACTTTTATTGTGAGAGCTGTAAGCTACTGGTGTGTAGAGACTGCACCACAGTAGCCCACAAGTACCATGGTGTGAGTGAAGTGTCCACTGTTGCTGAGGCTCATCGAGGTGACATGAGAAGGACACTCCAACATGTGCAAGACACATTGGCTGGTGCCATTGGTGCTAATGAGAAGACCATGAAACTAGTGGAGACCTCCAAACATGAAGCTGAACTGGCCATCAATGTAGCTTTTGAACAGCTACTTGAAAGACTTGTGGAAAGGAAGAAGGCACTGCTGTCAGAGATGGAATCCATTGCACTGACCCAGACAACATCCCTTACCCTCCAGAAGGAGCAGCTTGAGAAGATCCAACAGAACATCAGTCACTACTCTGAGGTGACCTCCCACATCCTCCATACCCACACTGACCATGAGGTGGTAGCTATGGGAGGATGTATACCCACTGAACTGAAGGCAACCATTATTGAGGTTGAAAATATGCCCCCCCCGTACAAGCCTATATGGTCCCATCACTGCTAATGTACAACTGGATGCTCTTATGAAGGAACTATCAATGTTTGGTTTTGTGTATCAGCAATCTCTTGTTCCTAGTAAAAGTGAAATCTGTGATGAGAAGGAACACAAAATGTTTGATTAAATTGGAGGCGAGGATGTTGAATGGAGAGAGGTACCCACATGGTGGTGTACAGGTTGAGGCTGAGATGAGGTCCAAGGCCCATATTGGAGCAGTTGTGTATAGAGAGGTGGAGGACCACAGGGATGGTACCTACACCATCACCCTCACCCCTCAGACTGTTGGTCCTCACCAGCTGGTCATCACAATGGATGGTCAACATGTACAGAACAGTCCTCATGACCTTTATATTACATACTCCCTCACCTTATGTAATGCCCAACAAGTGATCAGGTGCAGTGATCTGTTATGTGTTGCTATCCATGACAATGGAGACATCTATGTAGGGAGCAGGGATGGCTGCATTTATGATTTTGATCAAACAGGTCAACTGAAGAATACCATTGGTAGTGAGGGAAGTGGTGATGGTCAGTTCAGATATCTTAGTGGTATATCCATCAAGGGAGATGTGTTGTATGTTGCTGACTGGGGCAACCATCGTATACAGAAGCTGACATCAAGGGGAGAGTTCATTCATAAGTTTGGTCAGAAGGGATCAGGTCAGTTTGATAGGCCCTATGCAGTCATTGTTGACTCAAACAACAGACTGATAGTCTCTGACTGGAATAACCATAGGATACAATGAAGATGGTGGTAGGTTATTGACCATAGATGGTAAAGGTACTGGCAACAGTGTTTTCATGTACCCAGAGGGTCTTGCCTTAGACCCTCATGGAAATATTCATGCTGCCTGCAGTACGACTATCATATTCTTCACTAAGGAAGTTGTCTATGTCAGAATGTATGGTTATGATCCAGATCCATTAGCTCCACGTCCCTGGGGAATAGCCATTGATGATGAAGACAACACCTTAGTCAGTAATGGCAGATGTATCTCCATATTTGATCACCATGGAAACAAGATCCATGAAGTGGGGAATCTTGATAAACCCGAGGACATTGCACTAGATCCCAGAGATGGTAGTGTGTATGTTGCTGACTTTGGTGCTAGTTCTGTACTGAAGTATTATGCTATTTAGGTGCTGTATGATGTAATGATGCAATGTGTTATAATGTGATGTTATGTGAACATATATGTGCCATGGTGATGATGTCATAACCATAAGGGTTAATTCAATGACATTTTCCAAATATGGGCACCTGTATGAAGCAGCTGGTGACATTACATTTGCAGGTCCCCAGACCTAATGAGACACCAGGCCATGGTAATAATTATTGCTCCTGTATCATGCTCACTTCACCCAACCCACATAACATTGGTGCCACATTCTTTGTGTGTGTGCAGCCTCTTCTGCAGTGATGTCACTGGCCAGACCACACCTATATTAATATAGAAACCAAAAGTGACTTCATTTGTAATGATTTATGACATGTATTATTGCAGAGTGATGAACAATGCCTTCTGTCCAGCTGTTATAGTCTACATACAACACACAAGCAAGATGCTCATATGACAGCCATTTATATTCAGAGTATATAAAATTGTGCAAACTTCAATAGTTATAAAGGGGAATGGTTGTTGTCATGACAACTTTGTCGCAGCATCAAATTTGATCTTCCATCGATCTTCCATCCAATCACCTTGTTGTCGAAGGCTGAGGTGTAAAGGTTACATCTCTGGTGGCTGTCCAGAGACCACGCTGCACTGCACATCAGACGACGATGACCCTAAGAGATAGGGAGGGGTTAATTTGCTCACTCCAGGGATGACATCAGGGGGAGTGGCTTCACTGTGCTCACATAAAATATACTACAGCCTTATTTACACACACACACACACACCTGTCTGTCTCTCCTTGGTAACTGAGCCAGCCTGTTCCCAGCGAGATCGTACAGTCTAATGTGGCCATTGTCCAGGGGTAGGGCCAATACCTCATTCTCATACTGGGAGAGAGCAATCCTGGGGAGGAGGGGTGGTAGTCATGGCAATCACACTCATGCCCCACCCTCTCTTACATCGTGGGACACCACATTGGCAGTCTTCACCTGATCCAGCACTCCTGGTCATGGCCTGGGGAAGAGGGATGGTCAATACACAGGTGGATGTGGTCTCAGCTTACCCTTAAGTGAGTGGATGAATTGTCTTGTCTAGTCCCACAGATGTGCAGAATAGTGATGGGGTATTTGACAGCAGTTAAGTTCCAGTTAACTAAAGATGTTCTGTTTGTTGTGCAGTTAAGTGAAATAAATTCATTACCTTTTTCATATTCTTTCAGTTAAGTTATAGGTAACTAACCTGGTTTTTGCCACAGCCCAGTTAATTTAAGTTGACAATTTAGTCAAACAGTAACACAAAGCTTAATATATAGTTCAACTGAAATGGATTTTTTGCTTCAAGATTGCGTAGAAAATAAAAGTTCTGCTCTTTTCTTTTGATACAAAACTCCAGTGGATCACACTCTTCAGTCACTGATATGATTCCATTTCTGGGTTAAGCATATGGGGCTGGATTACGTTAAGACAGATATTAATAAGATTGTAAAAGTTGGTATTGTAACGAATAATGTGTGGAGGTCACTGTAGGTACACATACTTAAACACATGGTGAGAACGTGATGCAGGATTATGCAGCACATCCATCACTCACGTGTTGCTTAGAGCATTGTTTTTAAAAAGGTCCATCAGCATATCCCAGACAGCATGTCCCCTTGGGAGGGTGCTGAACACACAGGGCTCAGGATACAAAAGCTGCCAGTGTATAATACCCTCAATCCTTCCATTGGAAACTGTAATGGCACCACTGTGCAGTTTACTGTAAGTCAAAGAATCTTGGAGCACACTGAAAGCTAAAAAATATGACACACTTCTATACATGCAGGTCTACAGTGGCAGACTGTGGGGAAATGCGAGTAATGACAACGTACCCCTGTCCCATGGGATATTGTCACTGCAGCATCTCTGAATTGGATACAGGCACAGAGTGCTTATATGGAGTGGACAGTACTAATGTAAGCAGCCAGTGTAACTGCCAGAGAAGAGGTAAGAGTAGGAGGAAGAGGAGGTGGAGGAGGGGGGAGGAGGAAGAGGTGGGAAGGGCACATGGATGAAGTTCCAGTGTCTGTTGTTTCTTCAGGGTTTCTGTGTGGAGACTATATGGAAGGACTGGGAGTGAGTGCTCTTCTGAATAGGTGTGTCCAATGCCACTATGCTTCAGGACTTCTTATTGCTGCATTAAGTATGTATTCTGTACGCCTAAATAACCAAATCCTGAACATTGACACTCTCCTCGATACTCAGTTATCAGTGATGTCATTTCCATTGTATTGCTACTCATGGTAGTGATGTACTTGCCATCATGGCTCTACCCTTGTGTGTTTTATCTTCAAGTAAGTGTCATTTAGCCTAACTATTAAATGAAAAGTGCACACAATTAGGCCCAACTTTGTGAAAGATCGTGTGCTGATAACAAAAGCACATGGTGAGAACGTGGTGCAGGATTATGCAGCATATCCATCACTCATGTGTTGCTTAGAGCAATGTTTAGCATTAGCATTACAATCAAACAATGCATACAATGATGTCATCCAACGGCATACAGTGAACAACCTTAAATCTAAAAATGACATGAATTGATCCAGAACTCATATATAATTACACCATTTCAATAAAATTTCTTTCACATGACATGTTTAGTGTAACATTTAACCATCTCCAGCTTCTTCCGTACATAACAGAATATTTCCCAGTATCTTTTGCTCCTTTACGTCACCATGTGAGTTCATATGCAATGATACAACATATGCAACTTTCCTATCATGGTCAATGCTTGTACTCTAATGAATCTAATTATAAGCATTTAGGTCATTCTAACAGTTTTGTTGCTGGTCAGGTGGGAAAATATGGAAGTAGTATGTAGTCTTGGTTTTGGTGAAGTAGTAGAACCATGACCACTGTCTAAAGAAAGCTAGTGTTGTGAGCATGTGTAACATATTCAGTGGTAAGCTAGCCATATAAACCAGCCAATGTGTTGTGTCCCTCCAGATGTACTATGTGTCCAGTGGTCTTAGCTTCTACTTTGTCTATGACTTCTGTCTCCAGTCCAACATGAGTCCTCTGGTCTCCTACTTCATCAGATACCTTCCCCTCTTCACTGCTATCATCATCTGTCCAATCACACTGGCCATATTGTACGTTTGCCACTATTTTCTTACAATTACCACTTTAGTGATCTCATTACTCTAGACAACGACGATTCCCTCACAAAAAATGGCATGGCTTATGGTGGATTGTGGTCCTCATGTACACCCATGTGGTACACACCTCCATGTCCATCCTCAACTGCCCCAGACTTCCGGGAAGAGATGGAGATGATGCCAATGTTGGTAGTGCCACAAGACCCTCTGCTAAGTGCATAACTCTCCTCCAATCATCCCCAGGTGGGGTACATCAATGGCAACATAGAGTGCTTCACTGGCTGGCACATACCTCTAGCCATCTTGGCAATACTGATCCTCATACTCTGTGTCGCTGCTGTACCAATGGCATTATTGATTGAGAGGAAAAAGGTGATATTGCATGCCTGTAGCAAATTAACTGATTCATTTAATCTCTCACAGGTTCCCAGATGGGCTCGCAAATATCTCCGTAATCTGGGTTCCACAATCACACAGAGTTACAGGGATGAGGTGGAGTGGTTTGGGGGTATTGGACCTGGTTTGCAGAATGATTGCTCTGTTGGTCATTGTGGCTATTCCATTCAATGAGGTATGTACCATTACACTTGAGGCTTGAAAATCACTCATTCTTTGTTACAGTATTCAAGCATATTCTTCATTGCTATCATAATGACCATTTATGGATATGTGCAACCCTACAAACAAATCCTGCCAAACATTTTGGAGGTTGCTTTAGCTGGACATGTTTTAATTACATTGTGCACAGCATAGCGAGGGGAAGGCTATCAGTAATATTTGGGCGAAATAAGAGCCAAGCAAGCGATAACTACGCTTCACAGTTCACTGCATCTTCACCCTGATCTTTGCATGAATCGAGTTCCCCAGGGGTAATGTATATGTACAGAGCACGATCAGTTACAAGTAAGAACAGGCAGATGATGGTCAGATTAATAATGCCACATAGTGAGGGACTTGTGTGTACCATTATATCTAGTGAGAGTTATAGAGGCCAGTGCTCAAATGTGTGCTACCCCCTAGGGGAACGAATGTTCATCTAGGGGGTGAGACGTGATCATTTAAACATTAAGCTGATTGCATACATATTGTCGAAAGCGTCTGTGCCTAATAAATATCAATTTAAGCAATAGGACCATTTACATGTGCACATGCTTTTACCTGCATACACTCTCCTGGTAAATCAAATTTTATCTATACATGCCAGAGTGTGAAACATTTACATGGATACTGTTCATAAGTTGAGTTGACACAGATCATTTTAATTTACAGAACACTGCAATAAATGAAGAGATGGTGGAAACACCTTTTGCTGTCATATCACGAGAGCTGGAGAGAGTAAAAGTTTCACTGGTATCAGTACCAATACTGAGTATAACATTGTTTATGTACTGAACAATATGTATCATCCATGGCTGAGTTTTTTCTGGTTATGACATGTAGATATACAAGATTACTATGTAAATGACATATATACCAAGTTCAGATCGTAGCTACGTCATCAGTGTTTCTCTATGGTATCATAATTGCAACGTCGGAGGCTATTATTCAATGGTCTATGTTGCATTTTAAAATTCAACGTACTCTCTTTCCATTATTGGGGTATATAAGATTATGATTGATGAAATGTCTGTTGCTAAGTGAACATATTTAGATGTAGCGTGACTGTTGAAAGCATCCAATTATGAATAAAAAGCAATGAAACAAGTAAATAAAAACATTCAGACTATGAGAAAGTTGGTGGTATGTAGGATTTGAAGGCAATAATGGTGTAAAAGCAGGGAAACAAGGCCGGGTTGAATGATAAGGAAAAACAAAATAGTCCTATATTTAGCACATGCATGAACAATGTATTGTCCTACTATGTGTGCTGGGCTAAATATAGGACTATTTCGTTTTTCCTTATCATTCAACCCTTGTTTCCCTGCTTTTTACAACACTATTGCCTTCAAATCCTATATACCACCAACTTTCTCATATATAGAGAATGTTTTTATTTACTTGTTTAAAAAAAAAAGGTGACATTGGTAATTAATATCAGTAGGCCTAATGGGGATGTATTTTTAGAAGCGGACTAATGCGATTATTTGTGGAGCGAGGCAGTCAAGTTGTCAAACCTGCATCATGCATGGGTGGATGAGAGGCGGGCCCAAACCCATATTTTGCCAAACTCCTCGGGTGAAAAATCAGCAATCTTTCTGTTTGCAGGATTCGAACTCGCTACCCCGCGATTCAGAACCACTGAATTTAGCGTTGAGCCAAATGACTAGTTATGAATATGATATGCTATAACTACTTCTAGCAACATCAGATCCATTAATTAATCCTCATACATTTAATTGTGTGCCGCTTTACTTTCGGGCAGAGTACTATGTTATTAATGCAGCCCTGGCAAAAGACAGGGGTTAATTCAGTGAAGGATCTACTTGCAAGGGGGATGAGAAGGTCTTACCATCAGACATGCCAGCAAAAAATGCTGTCAGGGACGCGAAGTGCTTCTGTTCCGAGGATTTCAGTGCATGCTACAAAAAATGCATAGCTCTTTTCCTGTCATCCTGCTCATGGGCCAAAAATGCAGACATGCATGATTGTTTTAGTTTCTGGGGCTCTGCCGGCCTCAGACCCAGTCACTATGCTGCTTCTTACTTGTCTAGACCTGGGCCCACAAGATTTATACCCTACGCCAGGTCCATTAAACGGTTAATCCGGCACTGACTGTAGTGTAACTAAATGCGATGGAGACCACACCCCACCCCCGTATTCGAGCGTCCAACAACCACTACGCCGCCCACTTAAAAACTCCCCCCCCCCCCCCCCCCCCCCGATACACACACACTTTAAAATACGTTCCTACGCTCCTGCCTGCTGACCATATGGAGAGCCACAACGTTGAACCATAGATCCAATGTAAGTTATGTAACTAACGTGTGTAAGATAATAATCCAGCTTGGAGGGAGGGGGTGTGTGCGTATTAATTTATAGAATTGCGCATATTTCATGATTTCATTTCCTCCAATACCACGTGCTTTAGCAAAACGTACGCGTGTCTACAGAACAGCAGTTGTATTTTCTCGTTGGATATCATGGAAAGAGGTGGGTAGAGCTGAATACCGGTATTTGAGTATTGTCTGATTTGTGGGTTTGATATTCGTGTTCCAATCGCCGCTCACACCAATTGTATCTACCACCCGCCTTGGTTATTTAAATAGCAAATATTTGAATTTGAACTGTGTTCAAGTACATGTACAGCGCGTACGATGACGTACCTATGCCCTTTGAGTTTTTGGCTTGCTAGTTAGCATATGGTGATTGACACCAAATGAGCATTTTGGTACAACAAGAAATTAGCGTAGGAGGGCCAACATTCAACACGTTCTAACCCTCCAGTCACCATAACCTTTGGTCCTGCCTCTCTCCTGTGGCCATTTTACAGAAGTTATGTTTGATGGTGACATGATAGAGCAGAAGGAGCTTGTACCAATGGAGCAGGGAAAGGAGGAAGGTGATGATCAACTGAAGCATTGGGAGCTGACCAAACAGGTTGGGTCAGATGATACCACAAGGTATGAACAATATTAATAAGTGGTAGTCATAGTGATGTGTTGTTGTTAATGTATGCAACCCTGACATGGTATATGTTACCAAGCCATGCAGTAAGGCCACTTACATGTGCATATGCATGGTTCATTGTATAATGTCAGTGATTGGTTAGATATTAATGTGCCTTTGAGAGTGACCTTTATTCTGCATAGCACACAGTCTGCCTATGCGAGATAAACAGCTTACATTTTGGTGCATCTGAAATCATGCTACAGAGCAAGGTGTTAATGTGTTAATCAGTTCATGCCAGTGCTGGCACAGAGTGTTAATAAGTTCACATGGTAAAGGGGAGGAGGAGGACCATGCTCACTGTATGTACCAGCATGTGTATCCATCTCTTGATAGGCAGACTTCTTATTCAGAACTCAGACATCAACCACTATAAGGGTGCAATAATATACACATGCAAGTTTTTTATTACTGAGGATCTGATACAACCAATAGATACGTAGTACTGAAATGACTTTATGTTCCATTTTTACCAACTAAGCACAAATGTAAATCACTTGTAATGCAAAGTAGCAGAATGTTTGAAGCAGCCGTGCTTTATGCTTTGGCATAATTGATGCTTCCAGCCCTTGGGGAAGTAGACTCCATCAGGTTGATGCTCCTGGATCATCTTGGCTCTTGCACGTTCTCAAGGGGCAAGATGAATAGTGAGGTTCTTCCATGCAAACATTGCAATAGTCGGGTACCCAGACTACAACACTTAGCAGGTGCATGGGTATCAATTATGTAAACAATTATGTTATATTAATTTGGCCTATCAGACTTAGCGGGCAGGCCCAGATCTATGGCTGGCCTTCCATGGCCCTAGCAGTGCATTTGTAAAAGATTGTACATATGTTGCTGTACAAATCACATTGAAGTGTGCAGCTAATTATTTATTAAATTGTGCTTACTAATATGCATATAGATACTATTCAAACAGACTTGGAACAAGGTGCATTCCAATATTACACCACACCCACTGATTGGAATAATTCAATAGCAGATGGAAATTATACGTGTTTCATGCATTCAGTACCCTGTAAGAACATTTCTTTTTCTCAAATCAAACAAGCAATAAAGGTATGTATCAGTTCACAAATTAATGGCCTCTCTGGCTAAGCAGTCAAACCTTTCCTAGCAGCAGCAAATGCGGATTTGTTAAAAAAATTTAAAAAAACTAATGCTGTATATATATTGCATTGAAATGTGCAGCTAATTATGTTATATGGCATACAAACATTATCCAACACATGCATTATGCTTAATAATATTAATATAACTTGAAATCACCACCGCTAAGTTTGAGTTTTAATAATTCATCACTACTTACATGTAATTCAATACCAAATCAAAAGATGTTTCCTACTTCATTTAATTAGTGGTAGTGATTTAAATTAGTTATACCTTAGCAGCTTCAACCTTAATAACACTCTCTATTGAACTCTTGAAATCTATGCTGTTTCACTGCACAATCAGATCTTCTGTTACTTATTAATGGTTATTAAAATCAATTATCTTTAACCATAATCATTTAATACAATTACTTAACCACTAATTACAATAACTTTATTTCTTTCAGTATCAGTTGTGACGGGTATGTTTAAAGCATGAAATGGTTGATAAATTCTGTAATGATTTTAAAGCATTGCGTTCATTTCTAGACAATCCAGTACATATTTTGCTTATAAGCTTGGTATAAAATAAAGTATGTAAACAGCACAGTAAGGCATAAACTAGTGGGCATTAATAAGGCACTTCCTACAGTGTGCTTATGGAGGAATCCTATTCACACACCATCTTCTGTGGTGTGTGCTCCAAGCCCTGCAATGACCCAAGAATTCTACCATGTTTGCACTCTTTCTGTCAGCAATGTCTCCACAATGAGATAGAGAAAAGTGGTTCCCAACAAATGCTCAAATGTCCCATATTTGAACAAAGCACCAGCATCCCAGTGGGAGGGGCCACTGTTCTCCCTCAGAACCTCCATCTTGGATTTGAAGTAGAGGTAGCTGGGTACATGTCCAAGATTGTCAGCAACAGTGAGGTGTGTTGTGACCTATGTATAGATGGACGCAGTGACCCTGCAGAGGTGTTCTGTTGTACATGTTATCGGTTCATGTGTACCTACTGCCATGAACACCACAAACGTCATCCAAAACTCTCCAAACACAATATGGTTGGACTGGACCAGGAGGGAGCCAAACAACTGCAGACCACCATGAAGCCAAGAGACCATTACTGCTCTCAGCCTAACCATGAGGACAATAAGCTGAACTATTATTGTGAGACCTGTAAGTTGCTGGTGTGTAGAGACTGCACCACAGTAGCCCACAAGGACCATGGTGTGAGTGAAGTGTCCACTGTTGCAGAGGCTCATCGAGGTGACATGAGAAGGACACTCCAACATGTGCAAGACACATTGGCTGGTGCCATTGGTGCTCATGAGAAGACCATGAAACTAGTGGAGACCTCCAAACATGAAGCTGAACTGGCCATCAATGTAGCTTTTGAACAGCTACTTGAAAGACTTGTGGAAAGGAAGAAGGCACTGCTGTCAGAGATGGAATCCATTGCACTGACCCAGACAACATCCCTTACCCTCCAGAAGGAGCAGCTTGAGAAGATCCAACAGAACATCAGTTACTACTCTGAGTTGACCTCCCACATCCTCCATACCCACACTGACCATGAGATGGTAGCTATGGGAGGATGTATACCCACTGAACTGAAGGCTACCATTATGGAGGTTGAAAATATGTCCCCCTGGACAAGCCAACATGGTCCCATCACTGCCGATGTACAAGTGGATGCTCTTATGAAGGAACTATCAATGTTTGGTGATGTTTACCAGCAATCTCCTGTTCCTTGTAGAAGTGAATTTAGAATTAAATCTGTGATGAGAAGGAAAACAAAATGTTTGATTCAATTGGAGGCGAGGATGTTGAATGGAGAGAGGTACCCACATGGTGGTGTACAGGTTGAGACTGAGATGAGGTCCAAGGCCCATAATGGAGCAGTTGTGTATGGAGAGGTGGAGGACCACAGGGATGGTACCTACACCATCACCCTCACCCCTCAGACTGCTGGCTGGTCATCACAATGGATGGCCAACATGTACAGAACAGTCCTCATGACCTTGATGTGAGTAAATATGACTACCTTACCTTATGTGAAGCCCCACAAGTGATGGAGTGCTATCTTCCAACATGTGTTGCCATTCATGACAATGGAGACATCTATGTAGGGAGCCAGGATGACTGCGCTTATGTGCTTGATCAAACAGGTCAACTGAAGAATACCATAGGTAGTCGTGGAAGTGGTGATGGTCAGTTCAGTGGCATTCGTGGTATATCCATCAAGGGAGATGTGTTGTATGTTGCTGACAGTGACAACCATCGTATACAGAAGCTGACATCAAGGGGAGAGTTCATTCATAAGTTTGGTCACAAGGGATCAGGTCAGGGAGAGTTTGAGGATCCCCAAGCAGTCATTTGTTGACTCAAACAACAGACTGATTGTTTCTGACAAGGGTAACCATAGGATACAATGAAGAAGGTGGTTGGTTATTGACCATAGATGGTAAAGGTACTGGCAACAGTAGATTCATGTACCCAGAGGGTCTTGCCTTAGACCCTCAGGGAAATATTCATGTTGCTGAAAATCATTATATCGAAGTCTTCACTAAGGAAGGTATCTACGTTCGAAAATATGGAGAATTTACACATCCCAGGAGAATAAACATTGATGATGAAGGTAACGCCTCAGTCATTGATGATGGCAGATGTCTCTATGTATTTGATCACTATGGAAACAAGATCCATCATGTGCGGAATTTTGAAGAACCCGTAGATATTGCACTGGATCCAAGAGATGGTAGTGTGTTTGTTGCTAACTGGGATGCTAATTCTGTACTGAAATATTCCGTTATTTAGGTACTGTATGATGTAATGATATATGGTGTTATAATGTGCTATGTGGACATATAGCTATGAAAATGATGTCATAACTATAAGGGTTATATGTATATATAATTCAATGACATATTCCAAATATGGGCACCTGTATGCAGCAGCTAGTGACATCACACACCTCTAAGCTTTGCAGGTCCCCAGACCTAGCGAGACACCAGGCCATGGTAATAATTGCTCCTATATCATGCTCACTTCACCCAACCCACATAACATTGGTGCCACATTCTTTGTGTGTGTGCAGCCTCTTCTGAAGTGATGTCACTGGCCAGACCACACCTATATTAATATAGAAACCAAAAGTGACATCATTTGTAATGATGTATGACATGTATCATAGCACTAAGTGATGAACAATGCCTTCTGTCCAGCTGTTATATATTCAGAGTATTAAAAATTGTGCAAACTGTACAAGGGGGGGGGGGGGGGGGGGGGGGGGGGGGTACTTTGTTGCAGCATCGAAAGTGATCTTCCATCCAATCACCTTGTTGTTGAAGGATGAGGTACATAGCCTGCACACATGTAAGTCATGCCACATAGCCTACACACATGTAAGTCATGGCACATAGCCTACACACATGTAAGTCATGGCACATAGCCTACACACATGTAAGTCATGGCACATAGCCTACACACATGTAAGTCATGGCACATAGCCTACACACATGTAAGTCATGGCACATACCCTGCACACATGTAAGTCATGGCACATAGCCTACACACATGTAAGTCATGGCACATAGCCTACACACATGTAAGTCATGGCACATAGCCTACACACATGTAAGTCATGGCTCATAGCCTACACACATGTAAGTCATGGCTCATAGCCTACACACATGTAAGTCATGGCACATAGCCTACACACATGTAAGTCATGGCACATAGCCTACACACATGTAAGTCATGGCACATAGCCTACACACATGTAAGTCATGGCACATAGCCTACACACATGTAAGTCATGGCCTATCTGAAAAATACATATACATGTAATTGCACACCGGTGGGTAATTTAGAACAGGAGCACAGTACACCAATCAATCTACAGGGACAGGTAGAATACTTGCCTGCTATAGTGGATGTGCCTACTGGTGCTGTTGGTGTAGCAGTTGGTGTGGAGGTGAGGGGGACACTTGAGGTGGTTCGATGATATGGGCTAGAGGCTGGCCCTGCATGTACATGTACATGAAAAATAATAATACAGATATTATCTTGTACATGTAGGACACTCTGGCTCAGAGAAAGCATTAACTTTTCTCCACAGGAGACTACATATGTATATTATTACAAGGGCCTGGGTAGGAGGCTGTGTGCTTGATAACCATGGTGGCAGCTACAGTTTTTCTGCTTGTATGCTATCAGTATGCTACCACAGTGTACTTACATGAGATATAACACTGTATGCTAGCAGTATGCCAGCACAGTGTACTTACATGAGATATAACGCTGTATGCTATCAGTATGCTACCACAGTGTACTTACATGAGATATAACGCTGTATGCTATCAGTATGCCACCACAGTGTACTTACATGAGATATAACGCTGTATGCTATCAGTATGCCACCACAGTGTACTTACATGAGATATAACGCTGTATGCTATCAGTATGCTACCACAGTGTACTTATAAGGTTTAAGGAAGTTAAACCAAGTTAACCGACGAGCCCAACAGCACGCACGCACGTGAGCATCGCCCTAGCGATATTCTAATACTACATTGCGCCTGCGCGAACCAGTGTTCACCACGTGGCCAGTCGCACAGACGGATTTCTCTCTCTCATTTTTTTTGAATTTTCACGTTTCATGGATCAGGCTGAAGGCGGTAACGGTGTCACGGCAGAACCCACCATCGAGGCCCCATTTAGCGACGCGCAACAAGCCTGGATAAAAGGACTGCTGGCTAAATCCTCTAAGGCGCCATCAACGTCGGACATCTACAAAACCAATGGTGAGCGAAAGTACCATTAAAATAACGCGAGTCATTTAGCATTTTTAATGCGCCTGCATGCTCCCACGAGGCACAACTCGCCCGGCCCCCAGCCTTAGTCGCACGCGGACAGACATTAACGAGCCATTGCATGATCCAGCCTTAGGCATCCGCAACTACCTATATAGCCTCGGCCTGCTCGTAGGGCATCGTATCATTCGGCCTGCTCGCAAGGCATCGTAGCGATCAGCCTGCTCGTAAGGCACCGTACCCCGTATCACGGGCCTGCACGTATGGCACCGTAGCAAGTATCATCGTCCTGCTCGTAAGGCACCGTAGCGTCGGCCTGCTCGAAAGGCGTCGTATAGCGTCGGCCGGCCCGTAGGGCATCGTAGCGTCGGCCTGCTCGCAAGGCATCGTAGCAGAGATAATATATAGAGGGATTGGAAACGGAGCCAATCAACACTAATCAACACGGACAATGCTACCAGTGACTTTTAAGGCTTCAGGTGCAGCTACTATTCTATAGCAGCAGAGATGATAACTATGCTACATGGTTCGAATCCACTCTCAGTACATTTTTTCCCCCTTCTTTTTATTTCTTCACAAATAATAGAGTAGTAATGATCTAAATGTTTACATATTTACAACACACAATTCAATTCAAAAGTGTCTGAACTGTCTAGAGTAGTTCTTTTCTCATGGCTTTTGATTTTTGTGTGGTTATCTTGTTGGTAACTTTGTACTGCTCCATTAAAGCACCACACAATGAAAACCCACGCAGTGTTATCCACAGCTTCACCATTCTCTCAAGCAGTTCAGAGCTGCAATCTTGGTCCCAGGAGTTACTGATGATGCTCCATAAAAATAGAACATCTTCATTGTTTAAAATTAACTCCACCGCATTATCAACTATCCCTGTTGGTTGGATATTGTGGCGAAACTCACACTCCATTGTGTGGAACAATTCAAAAGCCATGTTGTTCACTACTATCAGTCCACCTCGATTCACTGCAGTTAACCAATCATCAGAGGAATCAGTCACAGCTTCTGATCCATCACTAATAAGTTCATTTAAATACAATTGTAGATCCTTTTGCCTAGGATGCTTGAATAGTTTCTTTTGAAGAGCCCTTGGAACATATCCTGCTGTGTATCGCAGTGCATTGAGCTCTTCATATGTTAGCTGCTCAGTGGTTCCAAGATTGCTGCACTCTAAACTGAAGCCACACTCATCCCTGACAAGCTGACGAAAGATTTGGTTCCCAACATACTGAAAAAAGACAGGGCATAATTGTGTTGCAGGAAGTGTGGAACTGTCACGTAGGAATGCCATCCACTTGTCAACATAATCTTGCGAAGTTCGGACTACATGGTAGCTGCTCCACATTTTTACCCTTCGTCTTGTACATGTCTTCTTACTGCTGGTTAACAGTTTAATCGGTTTAATACAACCACGAAGCAGCTCTACAATATCGTTGTGGAATGCTTTTACTTTTACATCATTGGATGGCATCCATTTCATAAGATCTTGAGCCATTTTTAAAGCAGATGTTGCTGATGCAGATGGCATCAGAAAAGCTTTATCATCCAAAAGAGCTTTGACTGATTTAAGCAAATAATTATCTGAAACACAGCTGCCTGTGCGGAAAGAAATGCTTATGATTCACAAATAATATAATCTAAGAAAGGAACTAACATACCTGATACAACAGCATCTGTTATGGGTTGACATGGAATAACTGTTGTGTCAGAAGAAGTACGACGACGCTTTTCTAATGGAGTAGTACACATTGCTGGCTGCTCGCCTTCACTTCCACGACAATTTCCCCTAAGTTGTCTTGTATGACACATTGAGTTCATGACCCTTATTGCCTGTGTGTTCTTAGTAAATTCAGCAACATTTGGGTTATCATTGACTCCTCCTCTTTGACGTTGAACCCCAAAGAATCTCTCCAATGGGTCTTGGCATATTCTTTGACTTAGAAATGACCTGACATCAGGAAGAGTAAACAGGAACTGGACCAACTCTACAAAAGATCTACCTGATAGATGAAAATAAAGTTTTTACTTTCATAATCAAATGCTCCTCATGAGGGTGAATAAATACTTCTTACTTGTCATCTTCAAACCATATAATGTTTCCTCGCTCAACAGCATGTTAGACTTCTCTGCCAGACTAAAGCCAGATCGCCCCATAACAGATCTCTCCCGATCTTCCAAATACTTCAAAAAACATTCAACTAACCACTGTGTGATATTTCAAAATAAAATATAAATTGCATTGCTTGAGCTGAATCATACCTTTAGGCGAGGATCTTCTCTTGAGGTATAGGGCAACTGAAATGGCTTCAAGGCTCGAGACCCATGGCTGTAGTTATGCACATTTAGTGCGTCAAAAAACTTGTCCATCATTTCTACAAACTGTGATGTCTCATTGCATTCTTCTCCACAAAAAAGTACAAGAGCTTTAGACACAGATTCACTCAATACCTATAGGTGTACATCATGATCATCCATACACGAACTAAAATTAGCTATGGAGCTTTTTTTACCTGGGCGGCCAAATCAACCCTCATCTTGGAAAATGCTGTAAGATAAATGTGCTCAAACTTCAGTTTTGGAAGGATTCGCATTCCAACTGCTTTAGCAGTATCCATATCATAAAATTGTTTGAGTTGATCCCAACAGATGTACTTGCCATTGTTCTGTTGTGATAGAATTAAAAATACTGAATAATACATAACAGTAATGCTGTGGCACAAAAAACATACCCACAACATTCGATTGTGCCAGCAGTTTCGGGTGGTTTTTATCAAGTGGGGGGGATCTGATATAAAGAACAAGAATCATTTCTCCGCTGTGTACGGATTTGCTATTCGATAGGTTACATCAGATGAAGTATTATGCAATTTGATGAGTTTTCTGTTTGCAGAGCTACCATCCATAGTTACAGCAAGAACCTGATGAGACATCAATGTTAATAATATACAGACAATGATTTTAAATATACCTTTAAACCACAGTTTTCTACTCTTCCCACTGCTTCCCAGAAAGGGTCATACAGCTGATCACCCTTCAAGGCACAACAAGGGAACTGTGCATATGGAAACTGCAACTTGGTGAATAGACCTCGTATCATAAATACGACCATGGTCTTAGCTTGGGATGGAGCAGTATTGCCATCGGTGAGGGCAGACTCTAGCTGCATCAGATGGTTATTGGTTTCTCCCAAGTTTGCAAAGCCCACCAAATTTCCATTCCAACGATCAAACACCAGATCCTCTCGCACGTGCATTTCATCAATTAAGATGGCTACATACTTTTCTCTCTCAGGGCAACTCTCAACATTCACTGCATTCCTAAGCATCACATCCACATCTGCAGAAAAGCCCTCACATGACTGAACATAGTGAGTGTAGTCTCGAAGAGTCCTTTGAGATGGTAGTTTGATGCAGCCAGATTCTCGTAACAACTCATATGCCCCACCAGACCTGAAGAAAATTTAAAGTTTAAGTGAATTAACAATCAATATCAAAAGTAAATCACTAACTTATGCCTAAGTGATAAGCAAAAACGAATCATCAATGGATGCCATCTCATGTGCCGAGAGCTATGTTGTGATGCTGCCTCAATCTGCTGCTGCCAAAAGATGTGCTCAAATGAATCTTCAGGCAAGCTTTCCAAATGCTTAGCAGTTTCTGGCAAACAGATAATATCCTTGATGTAGGCATTGCATTCTTCATCCAAGAAGACACCTTTCACTTCTGTGTCTTGGTGAATTCTGCTTCTCAATCGTTCAAGTTGCTTCAGAAGAGATCGGTATGATGTTCGAATGTTACCAAGACGAGCAACCAGATCTGGTAGTTGGATAAATCTATATGGTACAAATATAAAGAGTCATTCATTTACCTAGTCACCAAAAAAGCACAAACCGGTAGTTTGTTCTTTCATTATCCACAGACGTACTTGCTCTCTTCCACTTCTGAGTAAGCAGGGTAGATCGATAGGTTGAACAAGCAGAACAGCGTACGGCACGAGAGTTGGGATGAATTATAAGTTTGCAATTTTTGTGACGAACAGTTTCACGGTGGTTCAGCAGAGCAGTGTCAATGTATCCAGCTTGGTGACCTATGAAATAACCAGTAGTTCTAATATACATGCATGAATACAGCAAAATACAAAACTTCATGGCATACCTGAATAACTGTGTAGCGTATATGTGCTGCTGTGGTACAGCTGTACAATGTTGTCGTCTGGATTCCCAATGCATAGTTTGACACCATCCAAGATATCAACAAGCCTGCAGAGCTCTGTAACAGCTGAGATTGTAGAAGGAACTTCACCAAGTACAGGTAACATCTCAGATGTAACTGTCTTATCCAAGACAGTTGCCGACCACTGTAACTCAGCCATAACTTTCACTGACATCAACACAGTAGTCTGTAACTGGCTAGAGTGCATTCTGCAGACAACAAGGGGTGGACCACCAAGAATGACCCACATAGAAGGGAGAGATATCTTCTCAAGCCTTGACAGTAGAACATCAACAGATGTGATTTTTCTCTGCATAAAAGCAGATAATGGAAACGAAACAAGCATTGTAGAAGTTTCATCAGTAGACTGGCATTGAACCACAGGATGGAGGACGGGTGCTGAGCTCTGAATGGTCATCAAACCAACTGACAACGTCACAGCATTTCGGGGAACAGATACGATCATCGATGGCCGTGCTATCTTTCGCTCTTCATTCTTACGATGGCGCTCCATGCGAAATTTTCTTCCTCCCATCTCTGTAAAAATATTTATAGACACACTTATATGCAGACATCGCATAAATGTACATCCACGCCACACAGGAAACAGTTTTCTACATATTGAAGCATTTCAGGACATTTTTAGATTTGAAACAAAGGCTAGGCTACCCCACAAACCCGAGGTATCCACGTATCGATACATCCCATTCTAGAAGCGCTTTTGCGACAAAACCTAGCCTACGCCACAATACATTCAGTTACTAACCTTTTAAGCTGCTTTACGAATCGCACGCACCAATAGTTGAAAAGCGGCTACCCCACAAAAATGTGGACTCCAATAAAAGCACTTTAAAGCATCATAAGTGACATAATATTGCCAAAAAAGCGGTTTTTTTTCGCTTAAAACAATACCCCGCTATCAATCCCACTTTACTTAACATAAACCTACCTCATCCTGGTCACTATACTTGAGTACCAAGCAAAAAAGCTTCTTTTTCTCCCCCTTCGTCCGCCCCTTATAACACCTTAAAGGTGCGATTAGCGCCAGATAGCATTGCCCGCTGAGGCTCTCGTAGAAATGTATAGCTCACGTGACTCGTTTCCAATCCCTCTATATATTATCTCTGATCGTAGCGTCGGCCTGCTCGCAAGGCATCGTATAGCGTCGGCCGGTACATGGTTATCGTTACAACTCACGTGTCTATACTTGCCACTCCACACACACGCACACACGTGTACTCTCACAACTTAACCCCCCCCCCCCCCCCATTTTTGTCACCCCTCCTCCCGTCGCTCTGCAGTCTCCTCGCTGAACGTCCCAGTGTTTAGCCCCTTAACCGCCGCGACTGGAGACAACCAAGTGTCTACGGCGCCACTCACCAGGCAGGAGCTCGAGACCGGGGCATCCCTGGCCGGGCAGGGCAATACGTCGTACGACCCCTCAGCTTTATTGCCGGCAAAGTTGTCCCGCAGAATACGCGATCTCGAATTCGTCGAGATGGCAGACATGCTCCCGGATTCCTGGCAAGACGAGGCCCAGCCTTTGGTGGTTGTTGACACCCAACTCACCCCCCGCCGAGTGGGGCGCAAGGCAGTCGTACAGGACATCTCCCAGTGGACGGAGTGCTTTGCTAGGATGGCGGCCGTTCTAGTGACGTGGTACCCGAGCAAATCCCACGAGCTATGGGCCTATCTAGCTTCAATTGTGCGAGCGGCACGCAACTTCGAAGGCAGCGCTTGGGTGGCCTACGATCGGCAATACAGACGCGAGGCACTTGCTCGCAAAGACCTGGACTGGTCGCAACCTAACGCCAGGCTGTACAGCGAGGCTTTCACCGGCCGCGCCAAAGCAATCCCCCGCTGCCGCCACTGCCTCAGCGACTCGCACACCACCTCGGCATGTTCCCTAGAGCCTACTCTCGGCTCGAACCCCATTAACTCCGGCACAGGGCAGTCTACCCAACCGAGCCAAGAAGTGTGCAGACTCTATAATGCAGGTCGCTGTCACCATCCTCGATGCAGATACCGCCACGTGTGCCAGGATTGTGCCTATCAGCACCCATGGACGCAATGTCCAAGGAACCACCAGAGGGCAACACCCGAGCAACGCGGCAGAGAGCGTTCCCCCCACCGGCCGGTGGCTGGTCGCATGTAGCAGCATGGTTATGTCTCACGGTATTATACAATTGGCTGTCAGTGCATTACAACTTAACATATCGTATATGTACACATACTGCGCTTGCGCGTCACGACGGTCCGCGCCTCCACTCAATAGAGTGTGATCGCCTGTGTGTGCAGGCTTTATTAAAGAAGGCATGTATATGCATGTTAGCAGCATGGTATGCATAGGCAGCATAGCTCACACGCAATTCCAACTCGCCCCGCAGGCACCCTCTACTCAGGCATGCAGGATTTATTGGATCTAGAAACATACACATCTCTCGAGACGGAGTCTGAAATGTGTTTCCAAGGTGGCGTTACACCGTTGCTACACTCCGAGTGGGAACGGGCTCTGCGCGACCACCCCGACCGAGCATTCGCCAATTACATCTGTACTGGCTTGAGACAAGGCTTCCGAATCGGTTTCTCTCGTACCAAGCCTCTGCGCAGGGCCACACGCAACATGCTCTCAGCCACGCAGCACCCCGAACCGATCGCAGAGTACCTAGCAAAAGAACTCAGACTCAATCGGATGCTAGGGCCATTCGTCGACGACATCAAATCCGTGCACGTGAGCAGGTTCGGCGTCATCCCCAAGGGGCATGGCACAGGGAAATGGAGACTAATTACTGACCTTTCCCACCCCTCGGGTAGCAGCGTGAACGATGGAATCGACCCCAATCTCTGCTCGCTGCACTACACCTCCGTCGAGGATGTGGCCACAGTGGCGGCTCAGCTGGGTCGCGGGGCGCTGCTAGCCAAAATCGACATCGAGTCGGCATATCGTCTCATACCAGTTCACCCCGGAGACCGCTGGCTGCTTGGGATGAAATGGGAAGGTCGTTTATACGTAGACCCCATGCTCCCCTTCGGGCTTCGCTCATCGGCCAAAATTTTTAACGCTGTCGCAGACGCTTTGGAATGGAGGCTAAAGGCAGTCGGGGTACCATACGTCCACCACTACCTAGACGACTTCGTGGTATTGGGCGCTCCAGGGTCAGACGAATGCCCTCGAGCACTGGAAAAGCTCCTCTTTACCTGCTCGAACCTAGGGATCCCCCTAGCAGCCCATAAGTCTGAAGGGCCGGCCTCGTCCATCACCTTCCTCGGCATAGTCATTGACACACTAGCAGGCGAGTTACGTTTGCCAGCTGAGAAGCTGAACCGCATACGCACGCTGCTAGTAGACTGGGGTGACAAGAAATCGTGCACACGGAAAGATCTCGAGTCGTTGATCGGTCACCTTAGCCATGCATGTAAGGTTATTCGTCCAGGCCGGTCATTCTTAAGGCGGATGATCGATTTGCTGCATCACAGCGGGAGCGCACACCATATCCGCCTGAACCGTAGTTTCCGTTCGGATCTGCAATGGTGGAGGGCGTTCGCCACGACATGGAACGGCATTTCGTATCTGGCAACTAACGCGTCGTCGCAGTTCGCCTCTGACGCCTCCGGAACCTGGGGCTGCGGAGCTTGGCACGGGTCATCATGGTTCCAGTGGCAATGGGGCGTGCTGTCCCGGAACCTCGACATTGCCGTAAAGGAGCTACTGCCGATCCTTTTAGCAGTTCTAATCTGGGGTCCAGCATGGCGCGGCCAGTCAGTACTCTGTTACTGCGACAATCAAGCAGTCGTGGCGATACTGCGATCGCGATCGTGCAAGCAGCCGGGCTTGATGCACATGTTGCGCTGTCTCTTTTTCATAGAGGCGGCACACAACTTTAAACTGGTTGCCACGCATATCTCCAGCGGCGAGAATAACGTCGCTGACGACCTATCGCGCGATAACCTGCATTCCTTCTTTTCCAAGGTCCCAACGGCCAGCAGAAATCAGGAGCACGTGCCAGAGACGGCAGTGGAGCTACTACTAGACCCGGAGGGGGACTGGACCTCACCAACCTGGATGCATCGTTTCGCCAATATTTTCACGACGGTCTAGCTCCATCAACGCATCGTTCATATGACACGGGACTCAGACGTTTTTCAAGGTTTTGCACAGACTATAATGTGCTATCCCCATTCCCAGTGACAGAAAAGTTATTATGCTATTTCGCGACTGCTCTGGCGAATGATGGCTTAGCACCCCAGACCATCAAGTCGTATTTGTCCGCAGTGCGCAGCACGCAGCTTTCTCTCGGGCTCCCACCACCACGGGACCAATCCTCACTCCCCATTCTAAAGCGGGTCTTAGATGGCATAAGGAGAGACAAATTCCTGGGGGGCAGGTCACCTAGGACCCGCCTACCAATTACCGTAACGGTACTTCGCCGGTTGCAGAGTCCACTGGTCACAGCCGTCGGCCCCGACAACGCGGTGTACTGGGCAATAGCAACTGCAGCGTTCTTTGGCTTCTTCCGGCTAGGCGAACTGCTGGTCGAAGCAGAAACCTCGTACAACCCAGCCTTACACCTAAGTTGGGGGGACGTGGCGGTTAACGATCGATCAGCCGCGACGATGGTTAAGTTCCACCTGCGAAGATCCAAATGCGACCAATTTGGTTCCGGAGCCGACGTGCTCTTAGGACACTCCGGCTGCCAGCTCTGCCCCGTAGCGGCCATTCTGGCATACATCAAGGTTCGAGGCGACACCCACGGTGCCTTTTTCGTCGATAGCAACAAAGTACCGATCACCAAGAGCAAGTTTGTCGCCAAAGTACGGGACGCGCTGAAAGCTGCGGGCTACCCCGAAGACCAGTTTGCCGGTCACAGTTTCCGCATAGGTGCCGCAACCACCGCGGCAATAGCAGGGATTGAGGATTCGACCATACAGATGCTTGGTCGCTGGCACAGTGCTGCGTTTCTACGGTACATCCGCACACCCCACGACCATTTAGCAGCCATCACAGCATCACTCGCGAGATCCAACCCACAGACACAGTAAAGCCGCCAAACCGGACTGATTTACCGTTCGTTATATTATGCACGCGCGAGCTGAATTAAGAATGTTAATTTTACATAATGATACACATCTATTGTTTGGGGGGAACGAGACCTATCGCTCTCTTCCTTGGGCAGGAATCTGGCACCGTACGACTGGGGGGTGCCATCTCACCACACCCCCAAACACGGTGCTACGAGGCTAATCACGCGACCCAGGGGAACGGCCAATGGTAGACCTTAACTCTTAACTCACGGTCGGCACACTTCGACCACCTCGAGCGTTAGAAGGTTAAATAAGGTTTAAGGAAGTTAAACCAAGTTAACCGACGAGCCCAACAGCACGCACGCACGTGAGCATCGCCCTAGCGATATTCTAATACTACATTGCGCCTGCGCGAACCAGTGTTCACCACGTGGCCAGTCGCACAGACGGATTTCTCTCTCTCATTTTTTTTTTTAATGATGTGTTCTCCATTATCCACTGCGGATGATGTGATACTCTGGGCAGGAATCTGGCACCGTACGACTGGGGGGTGCCATCTCACCACACCCCCAAACACGGTGCTACGAGGCTAATCACGCGACCCAGGGGAACGGCCAATGGTAGACCTTAACTCTTAACTCACGGTCGGCACACTTCGACCACCTCGAGCGTTAGAAGGTTAAACATGAGATATAACGCTGCATGCTATCAGTATGCTACCACAGTGTACTTACATGAGATATAATGCTGCATGCTATCAGTATGCTACCACAGTGTACTTACATGAGATATAACGCTGCATGCTATCAGTATGCTACCACAGTGTACTTACATGAGATATAACGCTGCATGCTATCAGTATGCCACCACAGTGTACTTACATGAGATATAACGCTGCATGCTATCAGTATGCTACCACAGTGTACTTACATGAGATATAACGCTGTATTGTGCTGCTGTTGCTCCCTGCACAGTTGATGGCCACAGCTGAGATATTGTACAATGTCCCATTGACCATTGCAGATCCACTGGCCATGACCACAGGACTACTGGTGTAGCTGCTGTTACTGATGGTGACATTGTAGCTTGTAGGAAGACCACCATTGGGGGAGGGGCTCACCACCACTTGTACCATGTCTGGACCAATGGTTTGTGCCGTAACATTTGGAGGTCCAGGGGGAGCTGAAGAGTATTACATAGACATGTAATGTTAATGACTGCTTTTGGCGCATTTGATGCAAGCACTTTACATCAAAGTTATACATGTATACATAAGTTTTTATATATCCATTATTGTTGAAGCGGGCACACCATCAGGGGTAGCAGCAAGAGTGGCAGAAGAGTGCAAGCATGAGAAGAATGATGAGAAGTGTTCTGAGTTAGGATGGCAATGTTCAGAGGCAAGATAAGCTTTGTCCCAATTAGCATCACGACTAGCTGTTCAGACCAATGGTGAAAAATCCCAGATGTAGTGCAGCCTATATGGCCGTTTCAGTTTGGCTTTGGTCAGAGGGCCATCCTTAACAGGTCCTACTGCTCCACCATAAACCTCCCACTCAGACGATGCTTTGTAGTTAGTAGTTGTGTTATGTGTAGGCTTTATGTATCTACATGTAGGAATGGATTATTAGTTAGATATGATGTCATTGATTGGTTAGATATGATGTCATTGATTGGTTAGATATGATGTCATTGATTGGTTAGATATGATGTCATTGATTGGTTAGATATGATGTCATACTCATGCAACTCTGCATGACTGCATTTACTGAGTGTAGTATTAATACTATAGCATATCATTACACAGCGAAACCGCTATCCGGAGACGGGTTGCAACGGTGCCCCGTCTCTTTCGATCAAGACGGACTTCCACGTAAATTTCACGGAGACGTTTAGTGACGTTACCCGTGTATTTTCGAACGGTAATCGACGAACACTACCGTACGGTACCGCGCGTATGATTATAATTTGACGTCAGGATCACGTGATACTAGTCATCTATCCGAATTCAAATAATGAGCGGCAAGAGACGTTATTGTCACCACTGCGGGGGATAATACGTGTATAGATCTACATATTTTGAACACCAAATGTTAGTAGAGTCGTGATCCAAAGATGATAGTAAAGCTAAACAGCAGCTTTCTGCGGAAGGTATGTATCATGATCGTAAAAGTGCAGACCTATATATATGCGTAACTATCCCTCGATATATACGTTGAAAGGTAAAAAAGGATGACATACTGACATGTATAGTTTATATAAGCGGTCTCATGTGTAATATGTGGCTCTGTGTGCCACTATGTGTGATGTGTGCCTATGTGTGATGTATGTGCCTATGTGTGAGGTGTGCCTCTGTAATGAGTGCCTCTGTGATGTGTGTGCCTCTGTGTGATGTGTGTCCCTCTGTGATATGTGTGCCTGTGTGTGCCTGTGTGTTGTGTGCCTCTATGTGAAGTGTTCCTATGTGTGATGTGTGTACCTCTGTGATGTGTGCCTCGTATGTGTGGCTGTGTGATGTATATACCTCTGTGTGAGGTGTGCCTCTGTTGTGTGATGTGTATGCCTCTGTGTGATGTGTCTCTGTGATACATTGTATGTGCCTCCGTGATATGGTGCCTCTGTGTGATGCGTTACGTGTGCCTCTACATGTATGTGATGTGTGTGCCTCTGTGTGATGTGTGCCTCTGTGTGATGTGTGCCTCTGTGTGATGTGTGTGCCTCGGTTTGATGTATGCCTCTGTGTGATACATGTATGTGTGCCTCTGTGTGACATGTGTGCTTCTGTGTGACATGTGCGCCTCTGTGGTGTGTGTGCCTCTGTGTGATGTGTGCCTGTGTGACTTTTTGATGTGTGCCTCTGTGTGATACCCATGTGTGATGTGTGTGTGCCTCTGTGTGATGTGTGTGTGCCTCTGTGTGATGCCCATGTGTGATGTGTGTGTGCCTCTGTGACGTGTGTGCCTCTGTGGGACATGTGTGCCTCTGTGTGACGTGTGTGCCTCTGTGATGTGTGCCTCTGTGTGATATATGTGCTTCTGTGTTATGTGTGCCTGTGTTATGTGTGCCTCTGATGTGTGTGCCTCTGATGTGTGTGCCTCTGATGTGTGTGCCTCTGTGATGTGTGCCTCTGATGTGTGTGCCTCTGTGATGTGTGCCTCTGATGTGTGTGCCTCTGTGATGTGTGCCTCTGATGTGTGTGCCTCTGTTACAACATGTATGTGTGCCTCCATGTGGTGTACCTCTGTGTGATGTGTGTGCCTCTGTGTGATGTGTGTGCCCCTGTTTGATGTATGCCTCTGTGTGATACATGTATGTGTGCCTATGTGTGATGTGTGTGTCTCCATGTGACATGTGTGCCTCTGTGACATGTGTGCCTCTGTGGGATGTGTGTGCCTCTGTGTGATGTGTGTGTGATGTGTGCCTCTGTGTGTGATATGTGCCTTTGTGTGATGTGTGCCTCTGTGTGTTATATGTGCCTTTGTGTGATGTGTGTGCCTATGATGTGTGTGGCTCTGTTACAACATGTATGTGTGCCTCCGTGTGATGTGTGTGCCTCTGTGTGACTGTTTGATGTGTGCCTCTGTGATGCCCATGTGTGATGTGTGTGCCTCTGTGATGTGTGTACCTCTGTGATGTGTGTGCCTCTGTGGGACGTGTGTCCCTACGTGTGACATGTGTGCCTCTGTGATGTGTGTGCCTCTGTGTGATGTGTGTGCCTCTGTGTGATGTGTGTGCCTCTGTGTGATGTGTGTGCCTCTATGTGATGTGTGTGCCTCTGTGTGATGTATGTGCCTCTTATGTGTGGCTGTGTGATGTGTGTGCCTCTGTGTGATGTATGTGCCTCTTATGTGTGGCTGTGTGATGTGTGTGCCTCTGTGTGATGTGTGTGCCTCTGTCTGATGTGTGCCTCTGACTGCAGGGCCGGTGAGAGGGGGGAGGGGTAAGCGGGGTTATACTTACCCCGGGCCCCAAGGTATAATAGGGGCCCCAAGGTATAATAGGGGCCCCAAGGTATGATAGGGGGCCCGGCGGGCCAATCTCAAGGGGCACCCCTCGTATTTTCAGGACCTATGGGGCCCTGAAATGATATGTTACCCCAGGCCGACTACGGCTCTCACCGGCCCTGCCTCTGAGTGATGTGTGCCTCTGTGTGATGTGAGGTGAGTGTGACCTATGTGGTGTGTGCTTGTGCCTGTGTGATGTGTGCCTATGTGTGTGATGTTTGCTTGTGCCTACATGGGTTTTTGTGATGTGCACTTGTTGTCCCTGTGTGTGTGTGTGTGTGTGTGTGTGCCACTGTGATGTATACCTGTGTGTGTGATGTGTGTGTGACAAACTGTATGTGCAACATATTGGTTATGACAGGTTGCAGCTGACACGTGTAGGGATGAAAGATCAAGACCCATTCTCACTGACTCAAACTAAAACTGATTATGTTCTGCATTCTTGTAATCATACTTGTGTTTCTATGTTGTAATGGTGTTTTTTTGAATCAATATCAAGGCTTAGATTTATAAAAGATTTGATTTGCACAGTGTATGTGTACTGGGCTGTTGTTACCTCATGGGCATGGCAAAACATTGCATGCCAACAAGCACTAAGCTATTTAAAAATATAATAATGGAGATTATTGAATGCAATGTATAATAATTGAAGGGCGTGGCATCATAACAAGAATTACAACTGAACAATTCATTATTAACGGCCCGGAGAGAAATACTAGTACAGCCTGGCACCAAACTTGAGGCGATCGTTGTCGTTAATCATGAGCCGACTGAGCGTGCGTTGTTTACGCGTAGGAAGTGACTAGGTCGATCTGGAAACTGGATGGACTATTTATAGCCAATTCAAGACTTTACTTGAAAAAGCCAGACATCCAATATTATCAATCAGAAAACACTGATCCATGGCGTTGCGTGCATGTGTGTTATTCCATAGATTATAGAGTAGTACTCTATAATCTATAATTCCGTTCGTGTACTATTTACCGGTGTATGCATGCCGTACCGTACGTAGAAGACGTGCAGGCTACCTCTTTAACGTCGTGATCAGATGATCTTGGAGTGCAGTGGTGACTGTGATATGTACGATAAAGGAGGCTTTACATGTATGCGTACTAGTAAGTGTGCTCGCTAAAAACAATTTATATGCTATTGAATAGTTCAATTAACCTTGACCAATTCACGTGACTAATGGCGGTTCAGCAGCAATGAGCAAGATATGGTAAGCGGTTCACTATTGGCATTTGTCCTCCTATATAGCAACTTTCAGGTTCAAACATTGGCGTGGAACTTTTGGATTCGAAGTTATCCTTTTGAACTCGTTAATACGCCACATACTGATCCGTGAGAGTGATGAGACATGAGTGCTGCCTAAGTAAATTGAGCGTAAGCGCCATTTTTTGGGGTGTCGAAGATATCACAACCACGTGCACCTTCCTTCCATCTACAGGAATATAGGTTGTAACGCGAACACATATGCCTTTTTAAGTAGGTGTGACGTATTATTGCAATGGTACGTGTTTCATGTCCTCTACCCAGGCTACCGGCCCAGCCACGCTTTACTTGTTTTGGCTTTGGAGTACAATGAGGTATGTACAAGGCCTAACAAGGGTCACTTTATTCTCATCTGTTACACTTTACACAAGATGAAGGTTTGATGATGTGAGTGGCTCGCCAGTGTCATCGCACGCAGATTATCAATATCGGGCAAATGTAAGCAAGTAAATCTGTGGCCATTCATTATTGATGCTATATATCTTTCAGCAGGACGGCATCCGGCTCTTTGCGTAATGAATGAGACCCAACAAAACGCTTGCTCTTCCTTATGTACATGCATTTGTATTTGTATATGGCTTTTAGAAAACTACCTCTGAGAAGTGAATGGGATGGTGTACGTAAAAGCTGCATGGATAGAAAGTACTGTAGAAGTGGTACCCAACCGTACTTACTGACGGTACGACACGGTACAAAGCGATCCGCCCTTAACCGTGGATTTCCCGGACTGACAGTATATAACGTATAAAGACGTGACAGAGCGACGGGGGGGAAAGACGTTACCGTCCACTCTCGGTTCGCACACGGGCCGTTGGGATTGATTTCATCGGTATCCGCCTACATCCAAGAGACGGGTAAGGTCACGTGATGAGACGTTACCGTCTCAATGCAATGGTTTCGCTGTGTTAGTAATGAAATCTTTCCAGGTTCAAATGGTGCATCTGGAATCATGATAGATATGTGTTAATGAGTTAATCAGTTCATGCCAGTACAGGCATACAGTGTTTATAAGTTCAGTCCCTATATATGCAACCCATAGTACGAGTTAGACGAGTGTATTAGAATCATACCGATTTGGAACTCACTGCCTGACACTGTTGTTAAATCATCCTCAGAAAGAACGTTCACTGTGCAAAAACTTTGTTATACGATAGCGTATTCTATAGCGTATATTTGAATATACACCTTAAATATACACACCAGCGTATAGAACCATATACGCAGGTGCGTATATTCAAATATAACCGATCACGTGACATTTGTGGTTGCTTAGCAAACCGTTGAATTCACTTTGTGGCTACGTTGTCGGTCACCGTATACTAGTGCTTCATATTCCGTATATTATTCTCCTACCACTCCCACCCCTCGTTCCCGATCCAGTTTAGTCAATTTAAAATTTTAATCATTTTGCACATGTACAACAAAACAACAAACTAACAGTCCGAGGCGGCAATCTGCATATATTCGATCCAAGGCACCTGTACAGAATACGAACAATAAATTCATATCGTAAAAAAAATATTTCACTCACCACATATCATATCCTCGTTCTGTTTATACATGATTCTATATATAAAGCAACAGATACATTATCGGGTAAGTGATATGCTTACCTTTCTTGTCTCCTATCTCCGATGTTTGACTTAAAACAATGGAACAGTGCGGGTTAAACACTTACCGTACCGTCCGGTCGGAGTCTGCAAGTTACCTTAGCAAAACACAACAAATAAATAGGCCTACACCTTTTTATATCGCGCTCCATTGCGCCTGTTGTTCTATCATTTCGGTTGTTCAACCGAACGGGAACACTTAGGACACTTGCCAACCTAGTGCAAATAGAGAAAGTGAATTCATTCTTTAGCAACTGCAACACATAATACCGGTAACTTGTACACTCTGGAAAGACGAACTATTGCCATTTAACGATCAAAACCCTGATCTCAGCGCGATTCAACACGACCATGAAATAGCCCGCCTAAAATCTACAAATCACATGCACGGTTAGTTAACCACATTTCTAATTGGAGCACTTTTGTATCGTACTACACAAACATTTGTACAGGGGTCCAATAGAGGTCTACTGTGTAGGCATTCTACTGCTTCCATTGTAGCATTTACTGGGATCCGATGTGATAATGACCAAACTCAACTGGCGAGTTAGCATAGGCCATAGCCATGCACCATGGGCCCGGCCTACCGCTCACAAAATTTACCGCCGTATATACACCAAGCAGATATACATGTATATAGCTAACCTTTGACGTCCAGCAGCATTAATAGAAGCAAAGTAGCACTCCGACTTCGATGCCTACACACCTTCCTACCTCACGTGGGTCCGGGTACGGGACTGACCACTCATGAATTAATTCTATGGTATACTTATGTAAACAGTGGGATTTTATGGAACGCAGTAGTACAGTATATTCAAATATACCCTTAAGAATACACTATCGTATATTTTGAAGGTGTGCTTATATAAACGGTGACGTATTTGACACTTGCGTATTCTCAAATATACGCGGTCGTACACTTCAAATATACTACACAGGGTATATTTTGCGCATTCCTCAAATATACGCATAAATATACACTATCGTATAACAAACATTTTGCACAGTGGTTTAGGTTAATGCTGAACAATGTTGATTTATCTATTTTTTGTAAATGCTACACATTTTAGGGGCAGTATACAAGTGCATATCTAATTTATGCCATTACTTGCCATATACATGCACATGAAATTATTATTATTATTATTATTATTATTTTATTATTATTATTATTATATAATTGAATTGATACAGTACAAACATGACACAGACACATGATATGCACAAAACAAGTTGCTAGCCTACTGAAGCTCAGGAGGAGGTATGGACCTGGACAGGATCGCGGTGGCATTGGCCCTGACAAGATTCATGCTCAACCTCCCGTATAGCTCATGGATTACCACTGACTTTGACTTTCCCAATGATGTAGCCAAACGGGACCCAAGTGTAGAAAAGAAATCCCTAGCCATCAAACCCCATGCCCCATAAGACTCCGCAACAACCGGGACACATACCCAACCCAAAACAGCACACTTGCCCGTGTTGGCTTTAAGCTTTCTCTCCTCGGTAGCCTTAGCTGCTGTGCCAGCCGTCACTCCCGCTTCCAGAAGGGTAAGTGGGTTAAGCGGAGAAGTAACGGATAGGTCCAGAGCCACAGGCTTGCCCATGCACCAGTGAGGGATGAGGATGTCTGCTGGGCGTGTGTTGCTGTGGTCGGGAGTAAGGTTATGGCCTACTTCTAAATGGACACTAAGATGGGCACGGCGGCAGGACTCGACCACAATGTCCCGAAGCCTGTTATGGCGATAGACAACATCCCCACCACGCTTGCATGTTGTGGCATGATGGCCCAGAGGATCGAGACTTTTTTCAGGACACAGTGCACATTGGGCATCACCGGAAGTGTCTAAACCTAGCCACCACTTGACAGCAACTTGAAATTGTGATGGTTCAAGGTGGAGCCCCTGGCGCTCACATGGTGGCATTGATTATTATTATTCACTGTATTGTTCTCCACAACCTAGGTCTCTCGTGCCATGACGTAATGTATGGAATCCATACATTACGTCATGGCACGAGAGACTAGTAACTGCTTACAACGCGGTTTTATGACATGTAACGAACAACATGAAACTGGTCGTTTTTGACAGCTTGTTCGACGCGTACGGTGACAAAGAGCAAAGCGATCCGATTGAAAGGAGTCCCGTTAGACATAAATAAATTTATACCCTTTTTAAAATGACATTCATAATCGGGGTCAAATCCAAATATATGAGAGTTACTAATGTAACTCACGATTATTTAGACATGTGGGGGCGTATTTATTTATTAATGCCACGCCATTAGAATAAGCCTTTGGAGCTAAACGTGTCTACAGAACAAGCTGTTGTTTTTTTCTCTCGTTGAATATCATGGAAGGAGGTGGGTAGAAGCTGGATACCGGTATATGAGTGCTGTTTGATTTCTGGGTTTGATAATTCATGTTCCAATTGCCGCTCATTTTACCTTACACCAACTGTAGCACCCGCCTTGGTTATTTAAATAGCGAGTATTAAATTTGAAGTGTGTTTAAAGTACAACTCGTACGCAACGACTGATACCAAATGAGCATTTTGGTACAACAACGTAGGAGGGCAAATATTCAACACGTTCTAACCCTCGAGTCACCATAACCTTTGGTCCTGCCTGTCTCCTGTGGCCATTTTGCAGAAGTTGACATGATGGAGCGGAAGGAGCTTGTACCAATGGAGCAGGGAAAGGAGGAAGGTCATGATCAACTGAAGCATGGGGAGCTGACAAAAGAGGAGGGTATTGCTGAACTATCTCCAACAGTCCTTTTGTTGTCAGAAGATACCACAAGGTACCGCAAACACTATTCAATAGTGGGATAGAGCATGCTACTCTGCATGACTGCATTTACTTATAGTGGTTTATTGTAATGATGTCATTGATTAGTTAGATATGATGTCATTGATTGGTTAGATATGATGTCATTGATTGGGTAGATATGATGTCATACTCATGCAACTCTGCATGACTGCATTTACTGTGTAGTATTAATACTATAGCATTCTTTCCAGGTTCAAATGGTGCATCTGGAATCATGATAGATATGTGTTAATGAGTTAATCAGTTCATGCCAGTACAGGCATACAGTGTTAATAAGTTCAGTCCCTATGCAACCCAAAACAGCCTTGGAGGGGATGGGTTGAGAACTTATTCAGAACTCAGACATCAACTACTTTAATGCTGCAATAATGTACATGTACACATGCATGTTTCTTTCAGTACATGTAATGTAAATCATTCTTTAGCAGAATGTTTGAAGCAGCCATGCTTTATGCTTTGGCATAATTGATGCTTCCAGCCCTTGGGGAAGTAGACTCCATCACGTTGATGCTCCAGGATCATCTTGGCTCTTGCACGTTCTCAAGGGGCAAGATGAATAGTGAGGTACTTCCATGCAAGCATTGCAATAGTCGGGTACCCAGACTACAAGATTTACTGGGTGCAAATCAAACTGGGTATCAATTATGTAAACAATTATCCTATCAGGCTAAGCAGTCAGGCCCTGACCCACGGCTGGCCTTAAGTGGCCCTAGCAGCAACATATGTGCATTTGTGAAACTTAAACAGTACAAATTGCATAAACTGGTGGGCATTAATAAGGCATCTCTTACAGTGTGCTTATGGAGGAATCCTTTTCACACATCATCTTCTGTGGTGTATGCTCCAAGCCCTACAATGACCCAAGAATTCTACCATGTTTGCACTCCTTCTGTCAGCAATGTCTCCACCATGAGATAGAGAAAAGTGGTTCCCAACAAGTGTTCAAATGTCCCACCTGTGAACGAAGCACCAGCATTCCAGTGGGAGGGGTCAATGTTCTCCCTCAGAACCTCCATCTTGGATTTGAAGTAGAGGTAGCTGGGTACATGTCCAAGATTGTCAGCAACAGTGAGGTGTGTTGTGACCCATGTATAGATGGATGCAGTGGTCCTGCAGAGGTGTTCTGTTGTACATGTTATCGGTTTATGTGTACCTTCTGCCATGAACACCACAAACGTCATCCACAACTGTCCAAACACAATATGGTTGGAATGGACCAGGAGGGGGCCAAACAACTGCAGACCACCATGAAGCCAAGAGACCATTACTGCTCTCAGCCTAACCATGAGGACGATAAGCTGAACTTTTATTGTGAGAGCTGTAAGTTGCTGGTGTGTAGAGACTGCACCACAGTAGCCCACAAGGACCATGGTGTGAGTGAAGTGTCCACTGTTGCAGAGGCTCATCGAGGTGACATGAGAAGGACACTCCAACATGTGCAAGACACATTGGCTGGTGCCATTGGTGCTAATGAGAAGACCATGAAACTAGTGGAGACCTCCAAACATGAAGCTGAACTGGCCATCAAATTGGCTTTTGAACAGCTACTTGAAAGACTTGTGGATAGGAAGAAGGCACTGCTGTCAGAGATGGAATCCATTGCACTGACCCAGACAACATCCCTTACCCTCCAGAAGGAGCAGCTTGAGAAGATCCAACAGAACATCAGTCACTACTCCGAGCTGACCTCCCACATCCTCCATACCCACACTGACCATGAGGTGGTAGCTATGGGAGGATGTATACCCACTGAACTGAAGGCTACCATTATGGAGGTTGAAAATATGTCCCCCTGGACAAGCCAATATGGTCCCATTAGTGCTGATGTTCAAGTGGATGCTCTTCTGAAGGAACTATCAATGTTTGGTGATGTTTACCGACAAGCTCCTGTTCCTTGTAAAAGTGAATTAAGAATTATATCTGTGATGAGAAGGAACACAAAATGTTTGGTGAAATTGAAGACGAGGATGTTGAATGGAGAGAGGTACCCACATGGTGGTGTACAGGTTGAGGCTAAGATGAGGTCCAAGGCCTATAATGGAGCAGTTGTGTATGGAGAGGTGGAGGACCAGAGGAATGGTACCTACACCATCACCCTCACCCCTCAGACTGCTGGTCCTCACCAGCTGGTCATCACAATGGATGGCCAACATGTACAGAACAGTCCTCGTGACGTTAATGTAAAATACTTATGTAATGCCCGACAAGTGATGAGGTGTAGGGCTCCTTTATGTGTTGCCATCCATGGCAATGGAGACATCTATGTAGGGAGCGAGGATGACTGCATTTATGTGCTTGATCAAACAGGTCAACTGAAGAATACCATAGGTAGTGGTGGAAGTGGTGATGGTCAGTTCAGATATCCTCGTGGTATATCCATTAAGGGTGATGTGTTGTATGTTGCTGACAGTGGCAACCATCGCATACAGAAGCTGACATCAAGGGGAGAGTTCATTCTTAAGTTTGGTCAACAAGGATCAAGTCTTGGTGAGTTTCATGGTCCCCAGGCAGTCATTATTGACTCAAACAACAGACTGATTGTTTCTGACTGGGGTAACTATAGGATACAAATATTCAATGAAGAGGGTGGTTGGATATTGACCATAGATGGTAAAGATACTGGCAACAGTAGTTTGATGTACCCAGTGGGTCTTGCCTTAGACCCTCAGGAAAATATTCATGTTGCAGCCGTTGATTTTATCAAAGTGTTCTCTAAGGAAGGTGTCTATGTCAGAAGATATGGTGATCCAGGAGCTGCACGTCCCTGGTATATAGCCATTGATGATGAAGGCAACGCCTTAGTCATTGGTGGTGGATGTCTCTCCATAGTTGATCACCATGGAAACAAGATCCAACAAGTGGAGAGTTATAAAGATCCATGGAGTATTGCACTAGATCCCAGAGATGGTAGTGTGTACGTTGCTGACTTAGGTGCTAGTTCTGTACTGAAGTATTCTGCTATTTAGGTGCTGTATGATGTAATATGCTGCAATATATGTGGACCAGCCACATACTTTCAATCTCCATAATGGTATCCTTCAGTTCTGTGGGTGGCTTGCTACTTAACAGTGTGACTAGCGATGAGATTGTACAAGACTGACTTGGCATGTTTGGGATCATGGCTATATATGGCATTGTCTATAGAATGGTGTTCCTTATTAGTTTGTAAAATAACCACAAGCTGTTAATTAACTTGGAATTGTTGTAAAAAGATCAGCAGATGAAGACATGCTGGTGAAAATATAATCTTTAATGATTAAATTAAAGTCTCAAGTCCCTATTCAAACATTATTAATGTTAACAAATGTTGGGTGGGTGGTTAGTTAAATGCTGCAAACTGTATTTCATTATAAATAATTACTTGCGTAAAATAACCACAAGCAGTTAAGTAACTTATGTTGTAAAAAGTTGTATCAGCAAAAGAAGACATGCCGGTGAAAATATAATATTTAATGTATAATGATTAATCAATATTGATTAAAGTTTCAAGACCTATTCAAACAGTATGAATGTTAATAAGTGTAGGGTGGGTAGTTAGTTGAATGCTGCTAATTAACTACTTCCGTTTAGAAGTTGTTATCTTGATTTTTTCCCCACTGACTTAGGGGCCATTGTATCTTGAGTAAGTGGTTTTAAAATCGCCATGTTAAAATTCAAGAAAATGTTGGACCCTCTAAAATAATATGTTTTTGATTACCGGTAGGTGGTTTGGTTAGTTTTAATTTTTTTAATTATAATCAATATTTGCTTCTAAATTTAAGCCCGCATTATTGGAGAATTTAGCAACAATTATTGGCCAATAACTGTTTTTGTTGATTGAGCGGGAACATGTTTGGCATCACATTATATCATGCTATGGCATTGTCTAGAATGTAGTGCTCCTTGTATATGAGCTCCACCTTTACCTCTAGGTCACCTTAACCACAGTGGACCTGCTGATTGCCATGGTGATGTCATAACCATACGCGTTTATTCAATGACATATTCCAAATACTAGCATCTCTATGCAGCAGCTAGTGACATCACACACCTCTAAGCTTTGCAGGTCCCCAGACCTAATGATACACCAGGCCATGGTAATAATTGCTCCTATATCATGCTCACTTCACCCAACCCACATAACATTGGTGCCACATTCTTTGTGTGTGTGCAGCCTCTTCTGCAGTGATGTCACTGGCCAGACCACACCTATATAAATATAGAAACCAAAAGTGACATCATTTTATGACATGTATCGTAACACAAAGTGATGAACAATGCCTTCTGTCCAGCTGTTATAGTCTACATACAACACACAAGCAAGATTCTCAAATGACAGCCATTCATATTCAGAGTATATAAAAAATTCTGCAAACTGTACAAGTGGGGGGGGGGGGGGTGGTTGTGGTTGTTGTCATGACAACTTTGTTGCAGCATCGAAAGTGATGTTCCATCCAATCACCTTGTTGTCGAAGGCTGAGGTGTAAAGGTTACATCTCTGGTGGAGGTCCAGAGACCACGCTGCATTGCACACCAGACGACGATGACCCTAAGAGATAGGGAGGGGTTAATTTGCTCACTCCAGGGATGACATCAGGGGGAGGGGCTTCACCACCATAAGGTGTAATCACATACTACAGCTTTATTTACACACACACATACACACTCACACACACACACAGACCTTGGTAGCTGAGCCAGCCTGTTCCCAGCGAGATCGTAGTCTAATGTGACCATTGTTCAGGGGTAGGGCATTGTCCAGGAAGTCTAGGTTACCGTGGTAGTGCAGACACGGGAGGCAGGTACCTCCACATGTGCCCAAGGCAGTCCTTCTGGTGGAAGGAGATGCAGTTCACTGCACCACTGTGGCCACGGTACTTGAGGAATGGGGACCCGGTGTCAGGGTCCCATATCAGAGCTGTGCCATCTGTAAGGGGACGGGAGGGATCACATGCTCCATCACCATGGATACTAGCTATAGGAAAACTGCCCCTACTTTAATATAGCTAGGAGAGTGAGTGAGGTGAGCATACCATGGGGGGAGGAAGGGAGTGTGACCCTACTTTAATACAGATAGGGAGGTGTGGGGGTGTGATGAACAAAGAGGCCTCTATACCTACCAACAGACATACTCTATCATCCAGCAATTTGAGAAGATCCAACAGAACATCAGTCACTATTCTGAGGGGACTTCCCACATCCTCCATACCCACACTGACCATGAGGTGGTAGCTATGGGAGGATGTATACCCACTGAACTGAAGGCTACCATTATGGAGGTTGAAAATATGTTCCCCTGGACAACCCAATCTGGTCCCATTACTGCTGGTACATGTGGATGCTCTTATGAAGGAACTACTTGTGTATTAATGTTTGGTGATGTATTAAATTTAATCCCCTATTCTCTGTAAAAGTGAGTTGGCAGAAGGAAAATAATTTTGAAGACTTCAAGCCAAATCCTGGCCAGCTACTAAAATTATGTCCATTTCTATTGAGCTAATATCGACACCTTCTGCTACTTCCATGACGTCACTTGCCAACGTTCCGTACACAAGCCAGTTCCTACATATACATTGTGCTAATGCAAGTCGTCAAGCTATTTATAGAACAAAGATAAATTCCGTCACGTATTTGTGACGCAATTAAGCAATTTCTCAAGTTACTTACCACTTTCTATTATCAGTACAGTATACATGTATCCAATCTCCAACCACAAGCAGAACATGTGTCTTTGTGACTCAATTATTTATTTGTTTGATTGAATTTTTTCTGCATGCTACGTGACGAGTGCAAGCCGTTGTCTTGGGAACAATATACTCAGGAAACAGTAGATAACAATACACTGTACACCCGTGGCCGCTAACATCCTTCACATTTTATTAGTCCCATAAAATCCTGGGTCCAGCTTTCAAAATATAGGTACGAGTTCGAATCCATTATATTAATGCAACTTACACTATCACACATATGCATCCAGTGATGGCAATGACTATACGTCGTAGGTACGAGGCCGAATACATGTGTGTGTCTTGAATATGCAACTTACACTTATCACTTCACGGGGTTTGAAAGAGAATTGAAAGATTGGTAGTTCATCAAATACTTTAACAAGTGATGGCCCGTTATTGGCCTGCTATGAACACACTACATAATGGAGAGTTACAACGTTGAAGTAACTTACATGTATAGGATAATAATTACATACGCGCAGCCAATATGCAATATACGTTCATTTAAATTTCCTCCAATGCCACATGATAAAACAAAAGATATTACAGTAACCCTTACTTTAATATCTACGATAAAACCATTAAGCATATAGTGCTTTAATTCGAGTAAAACGTGTCTACAGAATTAGAACAAGCCGTTGTATTTTCTCGTTGAATATCATGGAAGGAGGTGGGTAGAAGCTGTATACCGGTATGTGAGTACTGTTTGATTTGTGGGTTTGATATTTCGTGTTCCAATCGCCGCTCATTTTACCTCACACCAACTGTAGCCTGTAAATTACCACCGACTCGCTTTGGTTAAATGATTTTGAATTAGACGTGTGGTCAAGTACAGCTCGTACGCAGATGTACCTATGTCTTTTGAGTTTGGCTTGCTACATGTAGTTAGCTGACACCAAATGAGCATTAATCAACGTAGGAGGGCAAACATTCATCACGTTCTAACCCTCCAGTCACCATAACCTTTGGTCCTGCCTCTCTCTTGTGGCCATTTTACAGAAGCTATATTTGATGGTGACATGATGGAGCAGAAGGAGCTTGTACCAATGGAGCAGGGAAAGGAGGAAGGTGATGATCAACTGAAGCATTGGGAGCTGACAAAACAGGAGGAGTCAGAAGATACCACAAGGTATAAACAATATTAATAAGTGGTAGTCATAGTGATGTGTTGTTGTTGTTAATGCATGCAACCCTGACATGGTATATGTTACCAAGCCATGCAGTAAGGCCACTTACATGTATATATGCATGGTTCATTGTATAATTCAGTGATTGGTTAGATATTAAAGTACCTTAGAGAGTGACCTTTATTCTGCATAGCACCCAGTCTGCCTATGAGAGATACATACCCATGAATCTGCATAAAGTCATGTTATCAAGTGTGGCATACATTTTGGTGCAACTGAAATCATGATACAGAACAAGGTGTTAATTTGTTAATCAGTTCATGCCAGTGCAGGCATAAAGTGTTAATAAGTTCAGTTACCAAACATCCCCTTAGTGACAAAGGGGAAGGGGTCTGAAGCCCCTCCTCAAAGTTGCATTACCAGGCAGGACCACGCCCACAGTATGTACCAGCATGTGAATCTTTCCATCTCTTGATAGGCAGACTTCTTTTTCAGAACTCAGACATCAACCACTATAATAGTGCAATAATATACACATGCACATTTCTTATTACCGAGGATCTGATACAACCAATAAATACGAAGTACTGAAATGACTTTATGTTCCCTTTTTACCAACTAAGCACAAATGTAAATCACTTGTAATGGAAAGTAGCAGAATGTTTGAAGCAGCCAAGCTTTATGCTTTGGCATTATTGATGCTTCCAGCCCTTGGGGAAGTAGACTCCATCACGTTGATGCTCCTGGATCATCTTGGCTCTTGCACGTTCTCAAGGGGCAAGATGAATAGCGAGGTACTTCCATGCAAGCATTGCAATAGTCGGGTACCCAGAATCAATTATGCAAACAATTACATTATTTCAGTAATTGATTGGCCTATCAGGCTAAGCAGTCAGGCCCAGACCCACGGCTGGCCTTCAGTGGCCCTATCAGCAACATGTGTGCATTTGTAAAAATAATAATAAAACTTATACAGTACAAATCACATTGAAATGTGCAGCTAATGATAGAATGCATGTAAATGTATATCAGATATTCATTATCCAACACATCCATTGTGCTTACTGGTATAGATAATTTCAACACAGGACCGAGAACTAGGTGCATTACAATATTACACCACATCAACAACTTGATGGAATAATTCAATGGTGGCAGATGGGAATTATGCATGTTTCAAACATCAGTTTAATACCCCCATTGAAATGTACAGCTAATTATGTTAAGCAAGAAAGCACATTTCATTTATTGTGACTATACTAATATTAAAATAATCAAACTTGAAGTTGCTAAGAGACGACTAGAATTTTAATGAATTTTGAGTTTTAAAAAATAACTCACCACTACATAATTCAGTAACAAATGACATGATGTTACCTAACTGTACTTGGTACTGTATTAAATTAGTGGTGGTGATTAAGATTAGTAGCTTCAACTTTAATAAGGTGTGGCCCTAGCAGCAACATATTGAATTCAGGAACTTGAAATCAATTTGCTGTTCCACACATACTCAGATCTTCCATTATTTATTATTAAAATCTATTATCTCTAACCTTAATCTAGCATAATTGTGATAGAGGAGGATTTTGAATGAAGGGTTTTGATATAAATACTTGACCGCTTATAATGATTTAAAACTAATTGTATTGTTAGTATTTCCCTCAGTATTGTTATGTACATGCATGGTGAAATAATAAATGAATACAATAATCAATTTAAATCCTGATTTAAAAGCGTTGCGTTCATTTCTGGACACCAGGTACGTGTACATGTACATTTATAAATGTGGTATAGAATAAAGTACGTAAACAGCCCAGTAATGCATAAACTGGTGTGCATTTATTAGGCAGGAATCCGTTTCACACATCATCTTCTGTGGTGTCTGCCTCAAGCCCTACAATGACCCAAGAATTCTACCATGTTTGCACTCCTTCTGTCAGCAATGTCTCCACCGTGAGATAGAGAAAAGTGGTTCCCAACAAGAGTTCAAATGCCCCACCTGTGAACGAAGCACCAGCATCCCAGTGGAAGGGGCCAGTGTTCTCCCTCAGAACCTCCATCTAGGATGTGAAGCCAAGGTAGCTGGGTACATGTCCAAGATTGTCAGCAACAGTGAGGTGTGTTGTGACCCATGTATAGATGGATGCAGTGGTCCTGCAGAGGTGTTCTGTTGTACATGTTATCGGTTCATGTGTACCTTCTGTCATGAACACCACAAATGTCATCCAAAACTGTCCAAACACAATATGGTTGGACTGGACCAGGAGGGAGCCAAACAACTGCAGGCCACCATGAAGCCAAGAGATCATTACTGCTCTCAGCCTAACCATGAGGACAATAAGCTGAACTTTTATTGTGAGACCTGTAAGTTGCTGGTGTGTAGAGACTGCACCACAGTAGCCCACAAGGACCATGATGTGAGTGAAGTGTCCACTGTTGCAGAGGCTCATCGAGTTGACATGAGAAGGACACTCCAACATGTGCAAGACACATTGGCTGGTGCCATTGGTGCTAATGAGAAGACCATGAAACTATTGGAGACCTCCAAACATGAATCTGAACTGGCCATCAATGTGGCTTTTGAACAGCTACTTGAAAGCCTTTTAGAAAGGAAGAATGCACTGCTGTCAGAGATGGAATCCATTGCACTGACCCAGACAACATCCCTTACCCTCCAGAAGGAGCAGCTTGAGAAGATCCAACAGAACATCAGTCACTACTCTGAGGTGACCTCCCACATCCTCCATACCCACACTGACCATGAGGTGGTAGCTATGGGAGGATGTATACCCACTGAACTGAAGGCTACCATTATGGAAATTAACAATATGTCTCCCTGGGCAAGCCAATATAGTCCCATTACTGCCGATGTACAAGTGGATGCTCTTATGGAAGAACTGTCAAAGTTTGGTTATGTGTTTGAAAAAACTCCTGTTCCTTGTAAAAGTGAATTTACCATTCTATCTGAAACCAGAAGTCACAGAAAATGTTTGATTAAATTGGAGGCGATGATGTTGAATGGAGAGAGGTACCCACATGGTGGTGTACAGGTTGAGGCTGAGATGAGGTCCAAGGCCCATAATGGAGCAGTTGTGTATGGAGAGGTGGAGGACCACAGGGATGGTACCTACACTATCACCCTCACCCCTCAGACTGCTGGTTCTCACCAGCTGGTCATCACTATGGATGGCCAACATTTACAAAACAGTCCTCATGACCTTGATGTGAGGTCTAAACATGACTACCCCACCTTATGTAATGCCCAACAAGTGATCAGGTGCAGTCGTCCATTATGTGTTGCCATCCATGACAATGGAGATATCTATGTAGGGAGCTGGGGTCACTGCATTTATTTGTTTGATCAAACAGGTCAACTGAAGAATACCATAGGTAGTGGTGGAAGTGGTGATGGTCAGTTCAGATATCCTCGTGGTGTATCCATTAAGGGTGATGTGTTGTATGTTGCTGACACTGACAACCATCGTATACAGAAGCTGACATCCAGGGGAGAGTTCATTCATAAGTTTGGTCAGTATGGATCAGGTCAGGGAGAGTTTGATCTTCCCAGGGCAGTCATTGTTGACTCAAACAACAGACTGATTGTTTCTGAGCTTCATAACCATAGGATACAAATATTCAATGAAGATGGTGGTTGGTTGTTGACCATAGATGGTAAAGGTACTGGCAACAGTAGTTTCATGTTCCCAAAGGGTCTTGCCTTAGACCCTCAAGGAAATATTCATGTTGCTGAAAATCATTATATCAAAGTCTTCACTAAGGAAGGTATCTACGTTCGAAAATATGGAGAATGTACACATACCATTCAGATTGGAATAGCCATTGATGATGAAGGCAATGCCTTAGTCATTGATGGCAGATGTCTCTCCATATTTGACCACCATGGAAACAAGATCCATGAAGTGGGGAGTTTTGAAGATCCCCAGGGTGTTGCACTAGATCCCAGAGATGGTAGTGTGTATGTTGCTGACTTTCGTAGTTCTGTACTGATGTATTTTGCTATTTAGGTAGTGCATCATGTAATGATGTATTGTGTTGTAATGTGGTCTTGTTGCATCTTCATTTGTGCCAAATATGGGCACCTGTGTGCAGCAGCTAGTGACATTACACACCTCTATAAGCTTTGCAGGTCCCCAAACCTAATGAGACACCAGGCCATGGTAATAATTGCTCCTATATCATGCTCACTTCACCCAACCCACATAACATTGGTGCCACATTCTTTGTGTGTGTATGCAGCCTCTTCTGCAGTGATGTCACTGGCCAGACCACACCTATATTAATATAGAAACCAAAAGTGACATTATTTTTAATGATTTATGACATGAATTAGAGCAATGAGCAATGCCTTCTGTCCAGCTGCTATAGTCTACATACAACACACAAGCACGATGCTCAAATGTCAGCCATTTATATTCAGAGTACAAAAATTGAACAAACTGTACAAGAGAGGGGGGGGGGGGGGGTTGTTGTCATGACAACTTTGTCACAGCATCGAAAGTGATCTTCCATCCAATCACCTTGTTGTCGAAGGCTGAGGTGTAAAGGTTACATCTCTGGTGGCTGTCCAGAGACCACGCTGCACTGCACACCAGACGACGATGACCCTAAAAGATAGGGAGGGGTTAATTTGCGCACTCCAGGGATGACATCAGGGGGAGGGGCTTCACTACCATAAGGTGCAATCACATACAGTATACTACCACACCACACCTGTCTGTCTCTCCTTGGTGACTGAGCCAGCCTGTTCCCAACGAGATCGATCAGTCTGACGTGGCCATTGTCCAGGGGCAGGGCTAATACCCCATTCTCATACTGGGAGAGAGCAATCCTGTGGAGGAGGGGTGGTAGTCATGGCAATCATACACATGTCCCACCCTCTCCCAGGATGTACTCACCTGTTAACCATGCAGTCCAGTCGTAGGTGACCTCTTCTTTATGAGGTCCCATATCTGCAGTTGGACAAAGATAAGGGAGGAAAGAAATGGTTAATTAACTCACCCTTCTCTTAATCAAACTAAAAACCAATCAATTAAATATTACAATTGTACATTACGAACTTGAATTTAGTGGTCATGATAACTAGGGGTTTGAATGTTGATTATGCTTTTAATTAGGTGTCCCCCCACACACAACACACCATGACCACACCCACCTTCACAGTATGGTCATCTGATCCACTGATGACATTGTCCTTCTGACTGAACACAACTGCATTGACAGCCTTGGAGTGACCTTGAAACACATTCACTGAGTGGATGGGCGGAGTCCTGAAGTCCCATAGCCTGAAGGTGGTATCCAGCAATGATGTCACCAGTAGCTGCTGGGAAGACGTGAGTGAGCTCCTGGTCATGGCCTGGGGAAGAGGGATGGTCACTACACAGGTGGGTGTGGTCTCAGCTTACACACACGCACATACATGCATGCATGCAAACACTCATTACATCATCATGCATGGATTCATGTACTTAGACTAAATGAGCATTTTGCTAGCTATAGCATGATTTAACCCTTTCAGGGATGACACCTTAGGGCAGGTCCATGGGGCCACCTAAGGCACACATGTCCCTGGTCAATTCCAAGTGTATACGTAGCCCTGCCCATCACTTGGGGTGGTGTGTGGTTGAAATTATTGGCTCGCAAATCTACACCTGTACATGTGTTGTAAGTATTGCATAGCACGTACTAAGTGTGTGGAGATTGGCTTATGCTGGCTATATAGTGGGATGAGGGATACTAGTGTTAAGGTGTGTGTGCCTGTGAGATGTGTGTGCCTGTGAGATGTGTGTCCTTGCATGCATGATGGTGTGTGCTGGGTGTGTGTAGGGATCACATGATCCCTCCTCTAGCTGGCCAACCATTCACTATCAAACAACATCATTATTTTGACCACACCCTCGCAACGAATTATGAATGACGCCAACACATTATCTTACACCTAACCCCTCCCCCTAGGCCCGACCCACACTGACAGTGGAGTGGGCTCAGGTAAGGTTTACCAAGGCCACAGGGATGGGGTGATGCAAGTGGCTTACTCCAAACATGGAGCACCTGTGATATGGAGCACTTCTGTTGGTAGGTATAGAGGCCTCTTTGTTCATCACCTCCCCACACCTAACTCACACCCCTGACTTTCCTATCTATATTAAAGTAGGGTCACACTCCCTCCCTCCCCCCATGGTATGCTCTCCTCCTAGCTATATTAAAGTAGGGGCAGTTCTTGCAGTATCCGTGGTGATGGAGCATGTGATCCCTCAGCTCTGATATGGGACCCTGACACGGGGTCCCCATTCCTCAAGTACAGCGGCCACAGTGGTGCAGTGAACTGCATCTCCTTCCACCAGAAGGAGGCGTTGGCCTGCACCGTGTCAGGTGACTGCCTTGGGCACATGTGGAGGTACCTGCAGCCTCCTGTATCTGCGCTACCATGGCAACCTAGCCTTTCTGATAAGATGGTACGTGTTGTGTGTCTGTGTGTGTCAATAGTTCAGTGTTAAAGGTTTAATACCCAAGATTTTGTATATCATGATATGGCATAACATCCTGAATTAATAGGACATTGTATCATATATGAATATGTAGTATGAAAGTGGGAAGAGTTGACTTAATCTCACCACTCCCCTCCCCTCCTTACTCCCCTCACCTCAGAGACATGATTCCTCTGGGGAGGAGAGATGTTTGTCAGATGAGCAGCAAGAGGACCCTGCAGTAGAGGAGGGTGTGGAGTGTGTGTTTGCATCCTATGGTGATGAAAGATAAACTGTTGTGTACACACACCTGTACACCATCCCTCCCTCCCTCCCTCCCTCCCTCCCTCCCAGGTGTACATCCTTCTGTGACCTTGGTGAAGACTCCCATTGTCACATTGAGAGGCCACAAAGGTGCCAGCAGCTGTCCCTCAACCTGCACTTATGGAGCTTCTACACACACACACACACACACACACACACACACACACACATACACACACACACACACACACACACACACACACACACACAGCACCTGTGATGAGCTGTGATTGGCTGCCCAATGCACAGCAGCTGGTCACAGCCTCCTGGGATCGCTCTGCACGTCTGTGGGACTCTGAGAAGGGACAGATGATCCACTCCCTGGAGGGACACCTGACCAGTTCACATACATACTGTCCCTATGTAGGCCCATAGCACTGGAGGGTGTGTACTTACGCCAAAAAGATATTTACTACTCAGGTTATCCCTATGGACTATCCCTGACCACTGTACGCAAATGAATGGGAAGGGCAAAACGAAATCTGTCCCTGTTAGCGAATACAGAGCCATTTATAAGTGCGCAATTGTAACCAAAACCTTATATTAGCACGTGCATGTCCGACGAATATTATACACAGAGGTGAACTTGATATATGTCAAAACAACAAGGAAGGTCATTGCGTCATATGATATACGCAGTGCGATGAAGATTAAAGATTTAAACTTTTAAAACATGAAACAAACTCTAGACAGATGCAACTATACTATTACTTTACTCATAGCAATGATAAAATCATCACTGTATATGCAAGAGGTTCATGGATTTTAAGTCCATTTTTTAAAGTTAATATCAGGATAATCTGCAAGTAGCCCATACGTAACATTCTCCCTTCTTACTCTGCTTCATCTGTTTTTCAATCATATTGACAACTGACGATTTTATACAAAGGTTTCCATTATAGAGTACATGCATTACGTAGCAAACATGGGGTCCCAAGAAAAGTATTATCTTTTCCATTATACATTACTTCTAGTCTCCTACTATTAGATCACTTTTTTAAAATGCATGAAATCCAAGTTCATATGCACAAATTCACAACAACTAACTTTAGATGGAACAGATACGCTTAAAAATGCCAGTTCTCTTGAAAACTCCCTCAATAACCGGCCAATAAGTACACAGTACTTCAAACAGCAATAGACTGCTTTACGCGACAAGAAACCATATATACTTCATGCAGTTTTCATCCCTTTTAGTATTATTATTACACATATACAGTATTATGTTTTTCGAATCATATACATGTACTTCCCCTTTCAATTGCAATTGGTGCTGGTTATTTACAGCTTTCATTTTGCATTCTTTCATGATTTTTATTTTTTCAACTTATTTTTAGAAGATATATTTTAAATCTGCCCGATAAGATTATCTGAGTCAATGCAACCAGTGATCTTTTTAACTGCCTTACTTCAGCCTAACTGCAGTATCTAAGCTTAGTTGACATGGGACAGGAAATGTTTGGTTGTCTGCTCTCATGAGTATTAAAAGAGAAGGATATAGATGCGTGCATGTGCTATGGGGGACTATATCAAAGTGAAGATTTACAACAACATCATTCCAAGCTCTAGAAAGGGTGATTCTTTATGTCTTTAGGCTGATTTGCTCCATTGTCAATAACCTTGGCTGTTTCATTTGGGCTGTCATTAGTTCAGTGATTTGTAGTTTATGTACAACGCTAATCCATTTATTATTGCAGGAGCTGTAAGGGTACCACTGATGCTGACGTATTTATATGTTCTTTAATGAGACACTCTAGATCAGGACCAATCTTTATTCTGCATAGCAACAAAGGCACCATCTTATTGCAATTCTAAACAATAAACATAACTTACTCTCATCAAAAGACTAATTCAAGGCGCATTTGCAAGATTTTACTACAAATTGAAAGCGCCCGATATCGATGGATCGTGAAGTTGCTTGAATTTAGGCTATTGCAATGCATTCTACAACCACTAATTGCCTTCTTCGATCGAGCAATGAAGTCGGGTAAAAACTGCTCAAGTAACTGAGCAAGTTTCTATACGCTTCTATGTATACTTTTCAAATTCCAGTCCAATTATTGACGTACTTTTAGATCAACTATTTACGGACCCGTGCCGCATATGCAACTACCTAGAATAGGTATGGGGAAAGTTCCAGTTTTAAAGAAAGACCTGTGTGCTCTGCAATCATGATGTGAGCTATACCCTTAATTATTTCTGGTTCCAGATGATAGTGTGCATAGATAGGCTATCGATCTGCTTTAAAAAAAATTATTCTGTTACTTGGGGTAAATTTATTTTAAAGCACTAACAAATGTTGCAAGCCTCCATCAAGGTTGTAGAGAAGATGTTCTTTACTTTCAATGCTCCATTTTATTTAAGCTTGTGTGTGGATGATATCATGGAAAGTGTGCAGACGTACTGCAATCTTATAAAGAACTACAACTACTGCGACAATGAATTCCTTGCATTAATTGTATAATAACGCTTCATGATGGGTGTGGCCTGCCCGCTCGTGGGTGTGGCCTGCCCGCTCATGAGAAGGCTAGTCTCGTATCCAGACCCACTCCACAGAAGCAGGTGGATTACATCACATCTACATGGAACCTCCATGTAGCGTGATGTAATCCACATGCTGCTGTGGAGTGGGTCCGGGTACAAGGCTATAGTTGGCCTGATTATGCATGCACAGAAGGGACCCAGATGCAGGAATTAGGCTGGGGGGTGAGGGGTTCAACATCACACCAATTGAGCTAAGAGCTCTAGGGAGGCCATTAACATGAGTGCTACTGTATCCAATGAATTACAGAAAGAGGAATATCACACATACACACTCAATTTTTGAAGACACACCCCCATTTACATGTATGGACTCGCCAATTATGCTTTGATGGTGAGTGGTCCACACAAGTTAGGATCCTCTCACTAGATCTACTCTTGCCGGTGCTTGTAACCATGTACATGTATAGTAACAGAAAAATGTACACTCCACAGCTCATCCTACCACCATCACTCCACAGCTCATCCTACCACCATCACTCCACAGCTCATCCTACCACCATCACTCCACAGCTCATCCTACCACCATCACTCCACAGCTCATCCTACCACCATCACTCCACAGCTCATCCTACCACCATCACTCCACAGCTCATCCTACCACCATCACTCCACACCTCATCTTATCACCATCACTCCACACCTCATCTTATCACCATCACTCCACACCTCATCTTATCACCATCACTCCACACCTCATCTTATCACCATCACTCCACACCTCATCTTATCACCATCACTCCACACCTCATCTTATCACCATCACTCCACACCTCATCTTATCACCATCACTCCACACCTCATCTTATCACCATCACTCCACACCTCATCTTATCACCATCACTCCACACCTCATCTTATCACCATCACTCCACACCTCATCTTATCACCATCACTCCACACCTCATCTTATCACCATCACTCCACACCTCATCTTATCACCATCACTCCACACCTCATCTTATCACCATCACTCCACACCTCATCTTATCACCATCACTCCACACCTCATCTTATCACCATCACTCCACTACCACGTGGTGAGTAAGTCATCATGATTATATCCAATATCTGCATGTCCTTTATTCCATTTCATGCCCACCTCATGCCTGTACAAAGATTAATGTAAACAGTACACACATATATGCATTATTACAGCACTCCAACATTATGAAGTGCACTGACTAAATCAATAACATATTAATGTGTTACAAATAGATAAGCCATGATCACTTAATGAGGTCGAACTTCACCATAGATCACGTGCTGGGATGATGGATTTGGAGCGAGTTTTCACTGTTGGGATGACGCTGGGGGAACTGTCCCAACTGAAGCATACACAATCTGTGGTGGAGTGTGCATGGGTACAAATAGGACACTTGAATTGTTGTCATGTACAGCTACATGGAAGCTACTTGAATATAACTTGTACAATGATGTAAACAACTCTTGTTACTGTTCAGCAGACTACATGTAAAACATGTAAATGGATCTGTGTAGCTGTGTATGCCAATAGTGTGGTGATAGGGTCAATGGGTGTGGTTATGGTAGAAGGTGTGGTCAGGTTAATGGGCATGTACTTATGCTGGGGGTGGGACCCGTAGAGAAATCGTAATTGGACTAAAATCACAAAACCTTTTGAACACTTTCCCCTATCAATTACTACTATCAATTATCAAGTGCAATGTCCATTCTTGGCTCATTGCATTTTCATGTCAAAATTAATCAATGTAGTAACATGTACATTGTACATGTACATCCACAAAATATCTCAGATTTGTTGTATTCAAATAAAGCTGTGCACATTACAAAAGTGTACAAACCTATCTACCGAGGAGGGAGGGTACATTCAGTTTTATCCATAGTCAAGTTTAAAGCATTAATTATCCCCTTGCATGGCATTGTTATTCATTTCCTGCAAGTGATTTGTGAGTAACAGACAGCAAATGAATAACGCTCACGATACAACACCATGAAAAGGTATTGTTATACACTACTGTATAAGTGTGTATATAGACGTTATCGTGTATACGTGTGTATAACGTCTCAATACACAGTGTTATGGATGGCTGCATTTATATGTGTTTGATCAAACAGGTCAACTGAAGAATACCATAGGTAGTTGTGGAATTCGTGATGGTCAGTTCATATATCCTAGTGGTGTATCCATCAAAGGAGATGTGTTGTATGTTGCTGACAGTGGCAACCATCGTATACAGAAGCTGACATCAAGGGGAGAGTTTGTTCATAAGTTTGGTCAGAAGGGATTGGGTGAGGGACAGTTTGATCATCCCAGAGTGGTCATTGTTGACTCAAACAACAGATTGATCATTTCTGACTATGGTAACAATAGGATACAAATATTCAATGAAGAAGGTGGTTGGTTATTGACCATAGATGGTAAAGGTACTGGCAACAGTAGTTTCATATACCCAAAGGGTCTTGCCTTAGACCCTCAAGGAAATATTCATGCTGCCTGCAGTACGTCTATCAAAGTCTTCACTAAAATAAGGTGTTTATGTCAGAACATATGGTGATCCAGTAGCTCTAGGTCCCAGGGGAATAGCCATTGATGATGAAGGCAATGCCTGTGTCAGTGGTGGTGAATGTCTCTCCATATATGATCACCATGGAAACAAGATCCAAGAAGTGCGGGAACTTGTGCATGGTATTGCACTAGATCCCAGAGATATTGCACTAGATCCCAGAGATATTGCACTAAATCCCAGAGATATTGCACTAGATCCCAGAGATATTGCACTAGATCCCAGAGATATTGCACTAGATCCCAGAGATGGTAGTGTGTATGTTGCTGACCATGGTGCTAGTTCTGTACTAAAGTATTCTACTATTTAGGTGCTGTATGATGTAATGATGTAATGTGTTATAATGTGGTGCTATGTGTGCCATGGCGATGATGTCATAACCATAAGGGTTAATTCAATGACATATTCCAAATATGGGCACCTGTATGCAGCAGCTAGTGACATCACACACCTCTAAGCTTTGCGGGTCCCCAGACCTAATGAGACACCAGGCCATGATAATAATTGCTCCTATATCATGCTCACTTCACCCAACCCACATAACATTGGTGCCACATTCTTTGTGTGGTGCAGCCTCTTCTGCAGTGATGTCACTGGCCAGACCACACCTATATTCCAAAAGTGACATCATTTGTAATGATTAATGACATGTATTATATCACAAAGTGCCTTCTGTCCAGTTGTTATAGTCTACATACAAGCAAGATGCTCAAATGGCAGCCATACATATTCAGAGTATAAAAAATTGTGCAAATCATAGTTACAATAAGGGGGAGTGGTTGTTGTCATGACAACTTTGCCACAGCTTAAAAATTGATCTTCCATCCAATCACCTTGTTGTCGAAGGCTGAGGTGTAAAGGTTACATCTCTGGTGGCTGTCCAGAGACCATGCTGCACTGCACACCAGACGACGATGACCCTAAGAGATAGGGAGGGGTTAATTTGCTCACTCCAGGGATGACATAAGGGGGAGGGGCTTCACTAGCATAAGGTGCAATCACTTAAAGTATACTACAGCCTTATGCACACACACACACCTGTCTGTCTCTCCTCGGTAACTGGGCCAGCCTGTTCCCAGCGAGTCTAATGTAGCCATTGTCCAGGGGCAGGGCCAATACCCCATTTTCATACTGGGAGAGAGCAATCCCTGGGGAGGAGGGGTAGTAGTCATGGCAATCACACACATGCCCCACCCTCTCCCAGGATGTACCCACCTGTTAACCCCGCAGTCCAGTCGTATGGAGTCTGTAGGTGAACTCATCTTTCTGAGGTCCCATATCTGCGTTACCAAGGGGACAGTTGGACAAAGGTAAGGGAGGAAAGAAATGGTTAATTAACTCATCCTCCTAATCCCAATAAAAACCAACCAATTAAATACAAACTAAGCTTTTCAATTATATTTTTAGAACTTATATTTTGGGGTTTGAATGTTGATTATGCTTTTAATTAGGTGACCAGCCCCACCATGACCACACCCACCTTCACAGTATGGTCATCTGATCCACTGATGACATTGTCCTTCTGACTGAACACAGCTGCATTGACAGCCTTGGAGTGACCTTGAAACACATTCACTGAGTGGATGGGTGAAGTCCTGAAGTCCCATAGCCTGAAGGTGGTATCCAGCGATGATGTCACCAGTAGCTGCTGGGAGGGGTGTGCACAGACGTGAGTGAGCTCCTGGTCATGGCCTGGGGAAGAGGGATGGTCACTAAACAGGTGGGTGTGGTCTCAGCTTACCCTCCAGGGAGTGAATCATCTGTCCCTTCTCTGAGTCCCACAGACGTGCAGAGCGATCCCAGGAGGCTGTGACCAGCTGCTGTGCATTGGGCAGCCAATCACAGCTCATCACAGGTGCTGTGTGTGTGTGTGTGTGTGTGTGTGTGTGTGTGTGTGTGTGTGCGTGTGTGTGTGTGTGTGTATGTGTGTGTGTGTGTGTGTGTGTGTGTGTGTGTGTGTGTGTGTGTGTGTGTGTGTGTGTGTGTGTGTGTGTGTGTGTGTGTGTGTGTGTGTGTGGGACTGCTGCTGGCACCTTTGTGGCCTCTCAATGTGACAATGGGAGTCTTCGCCAAGGTCACAGAAGGATGTACACCTGGGAGGGAGGGAGGGAGGGAGGGATGGAGGAAGGGGGAGGGATGGTGTACAGGTGTGTGTACACAACAGTTTATCTTTCATCACCACAGGATGCAAACACACACTCCACACCTTCCTCTACTGCAGGGTCCTCTTGCTCCTCTTGCTGCTCATCTGACAAACATCTCTCCTCCTCAGAGGAGTCATGTCCCGAGGGGAGGGTAGTGGGGTGGGGAAGGGATGGGGAGGAGGGGAGGGGAGGGGTGAGATTAAGTCAACTCTTCCCACTTTCATATTCATAAATGATACAATGTCCTACTAATTCAGGATGATATGCCATATCGGGACCTACGTTAGTAGGTCCTATGTAGGATTTGAAGTGTCATGAATACGATTAGCAAAACACCAGATTCCATTATTGCCGATGCGCCGTAGAATCAGTTGGAATTTAGTGAGCGTATTTGGATACAGCCGTCGAATATCTACAGTGTAGTATAACTGCCGACGTTTAGAAAGCTCAGACAACAGAGATAACGCTCACTCGTTCCCACCCTCGAACCTTAAAAAAAGTTTCTCCTAATTCTTCTTCTTCTTCCGGATCTGATAAGATAAGATTCACTCGGATAAGAGGTTTATTGCGCTGTATCTTTGTCACGATTGAAGCGTAATGTTAGCCGTTATGCGGAAGCACTAGAACCACCAAGTTGCAAACTTACTGCCGAGTCGGATTTGTTTTATTATTTTCGTAAGCGGAGTTATGCTTGACACAAATTCGATCTTTAGCAACTTAGTTTTGCTAGCAATAGCCCACAACAGATTTTATCGGCCCTTGGAAACCATAAAAAAGTGGAGATCCAGAATAAACTTGTGGTTGAACACGTGTTTCTGGCGAGTGTATGCAGCTGCAGTCACGTCGATCGCCAAGAGAAAAGAATAGTGCAAGAATATTGCCAGTTAAATTATGACACTGACAGTTGTACGTGTGGTTGTGCTGACGAGTCGCGCGATGAAGCTCCGAAAGACCTCACGTGAAAAAAAAAAGAACAATTGAACGCTACAAAGTGGTTAAGCCGATCGCAAAAGTAAGAAGGATCGATATTAGGCTAGCATGAAGGCAGTAAGAAGGATAGCGTGAAGGTGGGAAACCACTGCATGCAACTGGCCGTCGCTATTAAGGCCAAAGAAGTTGGCATTGGTTGGCCATGGGTGACGTATACAGGTGAGCTACCTAACATACAACGAGAGTAACACTATATTTGCGCCCCCCACCCTCATGTAAGCAAGCTGTCAAAGTTGACCTGTTGGTAGGACCATTTATAAGTGAGTTTTGTTCAATGCCGACAATGTTAACGGGAATGTCCTCCACAATTGCGTGGTCCCACTAGAGCAAATCAGGTGCTGCTCATTCGAATAAGCTGCAAAGGTGATGGAAAACAGAACACCATCCCACCAGGATGGGGGTGAACCACTCCAAATAGGTGGGTGTATGTGACTGTGTGTGTTGAAAAGTGTGTGCCATTGTCTCATGGATATGTTGCCAAGTGGTGTAGTGTTGTGCTAGCTATCCCCCTCCCCTTCCCTCCTGTCTCAGCTTCTCTTCTCTCCAACCCTTCCTCTCCATTCTCTTCTCCCTTCTCCTCATCTCCCCCTTCCCTCTTCTCTCCTCTCCCCCTTCTCTTCTCACCCCCTTCCCTCCTCTCCTCTCCCCCTTCCCTCCTCTCTACTCTCCCCTTCCCTCCTCTCTCCTCTCCCCCTTCCCTCCTCTCTCCTCTCCCCCTTCCCTCCTCTCTCCTCTCCCCCTTCCCTCCTCTCTCCTCTCCCCTTCCCTCCTCTCTCCTCTCCCCCTTCCCTCCTCTCTCCTCTCCCCCTTCCCTCCTCTCTCCTCTCCCCCTTCCCTCCTCTCTCCTCTCCCCCTTCCCTCCTCTCTCCTCTCCCCCTTCCCTCCTCTCTCCTCTCCCCCTTCCCTCCTCTCTCCTCTCCCCCTTCCCCCCTCTCTCCTCTCCCCTTCCCTCCTCTCTCCTCTCCCCATTCCCTCCTCTCCTCTCTCCCTTCCCTCCTCTCTCCTCTCCCCCTTCCCTCCTCTCTCCTCTCCCCCTTCCCTCCTCTCTCCTCTCCCCCTTCCCTCCTCTCTCCTCTCCCCCTTCCCTCCTCTCTCCTCTCCCCCTTCCCTCCTCTCTCCTCTCCCCCTTCCCCCCTCTCTCCTCCCCCTTCCCTCCTCTCTCCTCTCCCCCTTCCCTCCTCTCTCCTCTCCCCCTTCCCTCCTCTCTCCTCTCCCCCTTCCCTCCTCTCTCCTCTCCCCCTTCCCTCCTCTCTCCTCTCCCCCTTCCCTCCTCTCTCCTCTCCCCCTTCCCTCCTCTCTCCTCTCCCCCTTCCCTCCTCTCTCCTCTCCCCCTTCCCTCCTCTCTCCTCTCCCCCTTCCCTCCTCTCTCCTCTCCCCCTTCCCTCCTCTCTCCTCTCCCCCTTCCCCCCTCTCTCCTCCCCCTTCCCTCCTCTCTCCTCTCCCCCTTCCCTCCTCTCTCCTCCCCTTCCCTCCTTTCTCCTCTCCCCCTTCCCTCCTCTCTCCTCTCCCTCTTCCCTCCTCTCTCCTTTCCCCCTTCCCTCCTCTCCCCTTCCCTCCTCCTCTCTTCCTTCCCTCCTCTCCCCCTTCCTCTCTCCTCTCTCCTTTCCCCCTTCCCTCCTCTCTCCTCATCCCCTTCCCTCCTCTCTGTTCACCCCCTTCCCTCCTCTCTCTTCCCCTCCTCCTTCCCTCCTTTCTCCATTCCCTTTAAAAGATGAGCGGAACACGTCTGAAAGTGAGAGCTAGTAGCCCTATTAAAAGAACGACCTTTAAGTTTAGTAGGGCCAGCCCAACTACTTCAAATTTTAGCAAAGCAAAAGCACGTGCTTGTTTATTGTACGAAGAGGATCAGTATTCGAAATAAAAGGCAGGCAATCTGGTAAGCATCTTTTGTGTGAATGGCGAATTGCTCTGATCATATACATGTACATGTACTGACATCAAGGACAGACATTTATGGCGATTATTCCTGATGCCTTCACTACTGGCTTTGAAGAACGTATGAGTACCTTCAGTCAAGAGGTGAGGGCTTTGAATCCTGTGAGGATAGTTGTGATGGAGATTCGAGTTGGGGCTACATGTATGTCAGTTTAGGATGTTTTGGTTGGGGCCATGGGAAGGGCATTTATGGTTTGAGCTCACATTATATTTTGTGACTTCACTACTAATTCCTCCTTTCCTACGCTACTACTTTCTTTAGGGATCCCCTCATCTTCCAGTCACATACCAATTCAGAGACATTAACTGTTTAAAGGAAATTGTTTGATTGTGATGTGATTTAATGATGATAGCATTTGAATGAGCAGAACAAACTGTCCTATGTACATACTACTGTGATGTATGTGATGCAATGGGTTGTATTCCAAGATTCCCCTTCCTTCTACGTTTGTGCTCCTGCATGCAATGTATAAGTACATGTCGGAACCCACCGGGGGAAAAAAAGGAGTGAAACAAGATATAAAAATTTAATTAAAATAAAATTGGTGATGTAGGATTTGTATAGATAGCAATTGAGTAAAAAGTGAGGAAACAAGGAATTACGGATATTATGCATTATAAATATTACAGACCTACATTATTTAGCAAATCTACCTGCCTGAAAGTCTGCTAAATGTAGGTATGTAATATTTATAATTTAATGAATGCATAATATCTGTAATTCCTTGTTTCCTCACTTTTTACTCAATTGCTATCTATACAAATCCTACATCACCAATTTTATTTTAATTAAATTTTTATCATAAAATCTTGTGTATTAAACCTTAAACACTGAACTATGGACACACACAGACACACAACACGTACCATCTTATCAGAAAGGCTAGGTTGCCGTGGTAGCGCAGACACGGGAGGCAGGTACCTCCACACATGCCCAAGGCAGTCACCTGACACGGTGCAGGCCAACGCCTCCTTCTGGTGGAAGGAGATGCAGTTCACTGCACCACTGTGGCCGCTGTACTTGAGGAATGGGGACCCGGTGTCAGGGTCCCATATCAGAGCTGTGCCATCTGTGAGGGGGCGGGAGGGATCACATGCTCCATCACCATGGATACTAGGAGAACTGCCCCTACTTTAATATAGCTAGGAGGAGAGCATACCATGGGGGAGGGAGGGAGTGTGACCCTACTTTATTATAGATAGGAAAGTGAGGGGTGTGAGGGAGGTGTGGTAGTGTGATGACCAAAGAGGCCTCTATACCTACCAACAGAAGTGCTCCCTATCACAGGTGCTCCATGTTTGGAGTAAGCCACTTGCATCACCCCATCCCTGTGGCCTTGGTACACCTTCACCTGAGCCCACTCCACTGTCAGTGTGGGTCAGGCCTAGGAGGAGGAGGAGGGGGAGGGGTTAGGTGTAAGATCATGTGTTGGTGTCATTCATAATTCATTGTGTGGGTGTGGTCAAAATAATGATGTAACCTTTTTGTTTGATAGTGAATGGTTGGCCAGCTAGAGGAGGGATCATGTGATCCCTACACACACCCAGCACACACCTTCATGCATGCAAGGACACACATCTCACACAGGCACACACACCTTAACACTAGTATCCCTCATCCCACTATATAGCCAGCATAAGCCAATCTCCACACACTTAGTACTTGTTATGCAATGCATGTACAGGTGTAGATTTGCGAGCCAATAATTTCAACCACACACCACCCCACGTGATGGGCGGGGTTATGTATACACTTGGAACTGACCAGGGACATGTGTGCCTTAGGTGGCCCCATGGACCTGCCCTAAACATAACACGTGTACCAGGACTGGCTAGCCAATGTTCAGTGGGGGAGAGAAGTGATTGCATGTAGAGTACCTTCTGTATGGAGATTGGCTTGTGTGGGCTTGCCTGCAGGTTTACTGGCTTGTATGTGGCCTAGCTATTTCTGACCAATGGAAATACACACAGTGGTACCAGGACATAACATAGTGGTACCAGGACATAACACATAGTGGTACCAGGACATAACATAGTGGTACCAGGACATAACATAGTGGTACCAGGACATAGCACATAGTGGTACCAGGACATAACACATAGTGGTACCAGGACATAACATAGTGGTACCAGGACATAGCACATAGTGGTACCAGGACATAACACACAGTGGTACCTGGACATATATAATATAATTATAATTATAGTTATAATCATAATTATAAATATATAGTATAAAGATATTGTTTTTATGATCATACAAATACAATGGGGGGGAGGGGGGGGGGAGAGGACATATCATTATTTACCTGAGCGCAGATAGCCGCCAAAATACTCCAAAGTTAATTATCACAAACGGGCCTGAAACATCCGCATGCAAACCTATACCTTATTTGGAGTATAGTCTCGTACCCAGACTCACACTCGCAGTTGCGGATGGATTACATCACCGCTACGCGTAGGTTTGATGCAATCCATTCTCAGCGAGACTACCCCCAGCACTAGTGTAACTAAATGCGAGGGAGACCCCCGTATTCGAGCGCCCAACAACCACACTACGCCACCATGCCCACTTGAAAACTCACTTCAGCCCCCCCCCCCCCCCCCCCTACGTTCCTACGCTCTTGCTGACCATATGGAGAGCTACAACGTTGAACCATAGATCCAATGTAAGTTATGTAACTTACGTGTATAGGATAATAATCATAATTTGCTCGCAGCCAATGATGTAACATACTTACTTGAATTGCGCATATTTAATTTGATTTCATTTCCTCCAATACCACGTGCTTTAGTATATAGAGCGTTTGGAACAAAACGTACGCGTGTCTACATAACAAGCCGTTGTATTTTCTCGTTGGATATCATGGAAGGAGGTGGGTAGAAGCTATATATACCGGTATATAAGTACTGTTTCATTTGTTGGTTTGATATTCGTGTTCCAATCGCCGCTTATTTTACCTCACACCAACTGTAGCCTGTAAAGAATCACCTGCCTTGGTTATGTAAATAGCGGTTGTTAAATATTTGAATTTGAAGTGTGTTCAAGTACAGCTTGTACGCAGATGTACCTATGCCCTTTGAGTTTGGCTTGCTAGTTAGCATATGGTGCAAATGAGCATTGTAGTACAACAAGAAATACACGTAGGAGGGCAAACATTCAACACGTTTTAACCCTCCAGTCACCATAACCATTGGTCCTGCCTCTCTCCTGCATATGGCCATTTTACAGAAGTTATGTTTGGTGGTGACATGATGGAGCAGAAGGAGCTTGTATCAATGGAGCAGGGAAAGGAGGAAGGTGATGATCAACTGAAGCATTGGGAGCTGACAAAACAGGAGTGGTCAGAAGATCCCACAAGGTATGAACAATATTAATAAGTGGATGCAACCCTGACATGGTGTATGTTACCAAGCTATGCAGTAATGTATAATGTCAGTGATTGGTTAGATTTGATCTGATTTTAAAGTACTTTAGAGAGTGACCTTTATTCTGCATAGCACCCAGTCTGCCTATGAGAGATACATACCCATTAATCTGCACAAAGTCATGTTATCAAGTGTGGCCATTCTACACAGATATGGGACATCTCAGCCCTGGTCAAAATCAGTATATACGCTATTGCGTTTAATGCTTAGACCCCTCTTTATGTATCGGAGCGTTATGGCACAAGCTAGGCTGCCTTTGTGGCTGGCCAGGAATCTCTCCTATCGCGATCTTTGTGTGGCCGTATCCAATGGGTGATCTGCTGTACAGTGGTGCCAAAGACACCATCTCGTTCCTAACAGCAAACAATGTCAGGGATATGAACCTGGCTGATAGAGGTTCAGAACAAGAAGGTTTAGTGTGATGTTTCCCTAGAAAAGGACGTGTTTGAACATTTTTTGAATGTAAAGGTTAAAAGAGATACATTTTTTTTTTTAAATAATCCTGACTATATACAGGCAGTTACCTCAAAATTACCACAATTCTGAGAATTATTCATCTTTGGTCTACTAAGACCACAGTAGGCAAAATGGCAGAAGAACTCTCTGTAGGCCATAGCAGATAGGAAGCTGTAAATGTTACCCCTACGAATGCCCTTAGAGGTGAAGGGGAGGGGGTCAGGAGCCCCTCCCCAAAATAGCATTGGAGGGGCTATAAGATGGGACCACGCCCACTGTATATACCAGCATGTGTATCTTTCCATCTCTTGATAGGCAGACTTCTTATTCAGAACTCAGACATCAACCACTATAAGGGTGCAATAATATACACATGCAAGTTTATTATTACTGAGGATCTGATACAACCAATATATACGAAGTACTGAAATGACTTTATGTTCCATTTCTTACCAACTAAGCACAAATGTAAATCATTTGTAATGGAAAGTAGCGGAATGTTTGAAGCAGCCATGCTTAATGCTTTGGCATAATTGATGCTTCCAGCCCTTGGGGAAGTAGACTCCATCAGGTTGATGCTCCTGGATCATCTTGGCTCTTGCACGTTCTCAAGGGGCAAGATGAATAGCGAGGTACTTCCATGCAAGCATTGCAATAGTCGGGTACCCAGACTACAACATGTAATCACCAATTAAATGGCCTCTCAGGTTAAGCAGTCAGGTTTAAACCTTCCCTAGCAGCAGCATATGCGGACTTGTAAAAATAAAAATAAAGAAAGATATTTCTGCAGTACAAATCACATTGAAATGTGCAGTTAATTATGTTAGCATACAAACATTATCCAACACATTCTATTCAATATAAACTTGAAATCATCACTGCTATTTTAATGAAATTTGAGTTTTAATAACTCACCACCACATAATTCAATACCAAATCAAAAGGTGTTTCCTACTTCATTTAATTAGTGGTAGTGATTAAAATTAGTTATACCTTACCAGCTTCAATCTTAATAACTTATAAGCACTATCTATTGAACTCTTGAAATCAATGTTGTTCCACTGCACATTATTGATGGTTATTAAAATCAATCATTTCTGACCTTAATCATTTGATATATCTACTTAACCACTTACAATAATTTAAAACTAATCATATTGTTAGTATTTCTTTCAGTAACGTATGCTTAAAATGAAATTTTAATTCTGAGTTATAGTGACTTAAACGTGTTGGGTTCATTTCTGAACACCCAGTACATATTTTGCTAATAAGCTTGGTATAAAATAAAGTACATAAATAGACCAGTAATGCATAAACTGGTGGGCATTAATTTGGCATCTCTTGCAGTGTGCTTATGGAGGAATCCTTTTCACACATCAACTTCTGTGGTGTGTGCTCCAAGCCCTACAATGACCCAAGAATTCTACCATGTTTGCACTCCTTCTGTCAGCAATGTCTCCACCATGAGATAGAGAAAAGTGGTTCCCAACAAGTGTTCAAATGTCCCACCTGTGAACGAAGCACCAGCATTCCAGTGGGAGGGGCCAGTGTTCTCCCTCAGAATCTCCATCTTGGATTTGAAGCAGAGGTAGCTGGATACATTTCCAAGATTGTCAGCAACAGTGGGGTGTGTTGTGACCCATGTATAGATGGACACAGTGGTCCTGCAGAGGTGTTCTGTTGTGCATGTTATCGGTTCATGTGTACCTTCTGCCATGAACACCACAAACGTCATCCAAAACTGTCCAAACACAATATGGTTGGACTGGACCAGGAGGGAGCCAAACAACTGCAGACCACCATGAAGCCAAGAGAACATTACTGCTCTCAGCCTAACCATGAGGACAATAAGCTGAACTTTTATTGTGAGAGCTGTAAGTTGCTGGTGTGTAGAGACTGCACCACAGTAGCCCACAAGGACCATGGTGTGAGTGAAGTGTCCACTGTTGCAGAGGCTCATCGAGGTGACATGAGAAGGACACTCCAACATGTGCAAGACACATTGGCTGGTGCCATTGCTGCTAATGAGAAGACCATCATATGGAGAAATCAACGGACGCGGTTTGTAAATTTTTGGATTTCATTCCGCGGTACGTTCCATAGAGAATGTATGGCTTTTTTACTAACTTGATTATTATTTACTTAACTAACAGACCTGCAACTTTTGCCACCCTCTAATACTACTCTAAATGATGTTTAAATGTAGGCAATTTCAAATTTTATACCTTGTATCGTCCAAAATTCTGGGACCATTTCTGAAAATATGATATTCCATAGACTTGTACAGAAAATGGAAAAAAATCATGCTAATTAAGATATTCCATTAGTTATAACTAATGAACAGAGGGGGGTTAGAACTTTTGCCACCCTCTGAAACAATTCTACAACTATCCAAATAATATAATATATGGAAAAAAGTGGATGTTGTCGTGAAGAATTTGGGGACCATTTTTAAAAATAGTAAATCAGTTTTGGTGCAATAAGGCGCCATTTTTAAATGGCGTTTCTATGTGTTGCCATAGATATTTAGTAAAATCAAGCATAGTTAATAAAATGAGACTAGGATCGATCTAGGACATGCCAGCATTTTGCAAAGCTGGAGTCGAGCAGAGGGCGTGGTGGGCCAGGTGCCGCCCCGTGCCGGGGGTAACTACTAGTACATGCCATGGAATACTAAAAGCTTCGAGTCTGTGTTTTCTGCAAGACAGATCGATGTATTGAAATGATGTTAGGCTGCTTACCTCGACCGGCTGCTCAGACAAGAGATGTAGGCCTACACGTAGCTGTAGCTGGATCTGAGCTATCCGAGTGCATCCTGAGGTCTACAGGGCGACGAGGGTGCATGGGATAGCTAAGAAGGATGGCAGGGGAGTGTGACGCGTCAACGGAAGACTGGTTGAGTTAATACGTCGAGCGGCTAGAACATTTCTTCCTGGCAAATAAAGTGGAAGCCGAACAGAAAAAGGACGCTTTCCTCGCCTGTATTACATTTGGCCTGCTCCGAGCGCTCGTAGCACCCCAGAAATTGAAAGACCGAACGTACGAGCAACTGGTCGCAGCCTTAACGACACACGTAGCGCCTAAACCTCTAGTCATCGCAGAACGTATGGTTCCACAAACGGGACAAAAGGAGGGATATGTGGTATGCAGCAAGTTTGCAGAACTGTGCGTTTGGTGCGACGTTATCAGAGACGCTGAGAGACAGGGTGTTCTTTGGTATGAGGGACGAGGGGGTACAGAAGAGACTCCTCACAAAGGCAGACCTCACTTTTGCCAAGGTGCTGGAGACAGCGGAAATAGCGGAAAGGGAGACTAAAGACGCACAGAACAGTTGCAGAGTGTCACAAAACAGGAACAAGACCCTGAAGTACATCAAGTGGCAGCACCACCAAGAAGGGGGAGACAGTCAGGCCTAGGGGCTTGCAACAGGTGTGGAGGAGCGCATGATACTCAACAGTGCAGGTTCAGAAACAAAGTTTGCAGGAAATGGGGACACATTGAGAGGGCGTGTTGTGCAAAGAAAAGGGCAGAAGGAACAGGTGTTGGAAAGGGTGTACCCACTAGAGACCACTCTGTGAAGGAACTAAAGGGGGACGATGAAAGCAATGAAGAATGGGACGGACTGAAATGGGGATCACTACATGGCCTAGCAAAAGACAAGAGATATGGAATGAAACAGAGGACAATGGGTAAACCTATATGTATGTGGAGTTCATCATGAATGAACAACTGCTATGTATCAATACAATTGGTTGTACCCCAAATTGTACAGGCCTGTACAATTTTATAGGCCTGTACCACTGTACAGGCCACTACCCCTCCCTGTACACGCCATTACCCTTGTACAAGCCTGTACCCTTGTACAGTCCTGTACACCCCCCCCCCCCCCCCCCCCCCCCCAAGTACAGGCCTGTACCCCTGTCCAGGCCACTACCCCTCCCTGTACACGCCATTACCCTTGTACAGGCCTGCACCCCTGTACAAGCCTGTACCCTCGTACAGTCCTGTACCCCCCACCCACCCCAGTACAGGCCTGTACCCCTGTCCAGGCTTGTACCCCTCCCTGCATGTACACGCCTTTACCCCTGTACAAGCCTGTACCCACTGTACAGTCCTGTAAACCCCCCCCCCCCCCCCACCCCCCCGCCCCCCCGCCAGTACAGGCCTGTACCCCTGTCCAGGCTTGTATCCCTGTACCCCTCCTTGAACATGCCTGTATCCCTGAGCAGGCCTGTACCCCTCCGTGAACAGTGGTACAGGCCTATACCTCTCCCTGTACCCTTTCACAGGATTGTACTGCTGTACATGTATAGTTCATGTCTCTACTCAAATCATGGCTTTATAACCGGACCTCTTCTGTAGTTTTGGGTGGCCATCCCTCCTGAATAGACTGAAACACCCTTGCTAACACCAGGTCCCTTAATTGTTGTTGTTCTTCGTAATTCTGCCACTGCGACCAGGAGGGTTTGTAGTTGGGAATGTCCCTCCTTCCTCCTCGTCCATTTGTGCCATCTGCATGTCGGCCACCACTGGGAGACGTGAAAGTGCATCAGCATTTGTGTGCTGAGTGGTACTCTTGTACCTGATATCAAGACAGGGCTAGCCTACCGCATATACCAATGCAACCGTGCTGCTGTCACTGCTGGTAATCCCTTTTCAGGGTTGAGAATGGACAACAAGGGATGGTGGTCTGTCACCAGTGTGAAATGGGGAGGAACTGTGATGTCTGGAAACATTCAGTGATTAGAGATAAATAGGATGTGTGTGCATGTGATTACGTGTATGATTCAGTATAATGAATGAATGGTTGTTGATGTTGTGAGCTATCCGAGTGCATCCTGAGGTATCGAGTGTCTGAGAAACAAACCAGCCTAGGACGCCATTGCATGTGGTTGAATCTTTTGAAACATGATCACATGTACATGTACAACAGTGCTTTGTTGTGACACCTGCAGTTAAATTAACACAACAGTAACGCTACATTACATCCATAGTGACATCCATGCACATGCACTGTTCCTTCTGATTGTTCCTGCAGCTAGTGAGCGTTGTATGTAAAAAAATCAATTTAAGCTGACACTTGAACTCCCTGAAATAAAAATGCAGTGATTACTAGAATACACCTGAACACACATATTGCATACTGTAGAAGAGAACAGGTTAACTTACGTCCTTTTCTTCAACCCAATATAAGTGTCTTCTTAAAACCACTTTACAACACTGGAAAGCATGGTATTATTCAGTTTTATTTTGTTTTTTACAAACAAACCCAGCTAGCTTACCTTTTTCCTTTCATACACAATCCTTTCAGTCTGATAGTACTTCATTTGACATGCGCTATAAGATGAGAGCCGGGGCCAGCGGGGTGAATGGGGATAAGGGGAGGAAAGGAGAGAGGAGGAGCGAGAGTGATGGGAGGGAGGGGGAGGTAGGAAAATTGACGGGATGAGGAGGGAGGGAGATGGAAGGGGAGGTAAGGAAATTGAATGGAGGAGGAAAAGAGAAAGTATTATTTGTTTTTTTTTGTACAGGTTGTGGTGGCAGTTTGTATATGCCAAAACATTTGAAAGTTTGTGTTATGATGTTCTACTTCCATTGCTGCAGCATTATTGTAGGAAGTCTTCCCTTCATATGTACAGTTAAATGGCATGTTTGTGAACCCTGGATTAATTGACAGAACAGCAAGTGACATGCCACGTGTACACCAGGGGGTAGGTACGGTAAATCCCTGGTGTTATAGGAAGTACATGCATGTAATGGTGTGCTTCTTGTACACGTAACATCTGTAGCAAATGCATGACTGGAAACCGTAAGTGATACTGGCAGATGTTGCCTATTCCTGCCTCCTCCTCCCCCACGTTCAGCTGATGTGTGTGTGTGTGTGTGTGTGTGTGTGTGTGTGTGTGTGTGTGTGTGTGTGTGTGTGTGTGTGTGTGTGTGAATGTGTGTGTGTGTGAATGTGTGTGTGTGTGTGTGTGTGTGTGTGTGTGTGTGTGTGTGTGTGTGTGTGTGAATGTGTGTGTGTGTGAATGTGTGTGTGTGTGTGTGTGTGTGTGTGTGTGTGTGTGTGTGTGTGTGTGTGTACATGTATGTGTGTGTGTACATAAACACCTGCTGATCCTATCTTATTTGGATGTTTGTACAAAGTAACAAAGGCCCAATGTTATGAATTTTGTTGTGTGGCCAGACTGTGCTGATAAAAGGTCTAGGTCTGTACATGTACATACAGTGAATAATCTCATGCACAATGCCATGCATCTTTGTGCAAATACAACCCCTAGGCCTGGTTTTGCTGGTTGTCCTAGGGAAAAGCTGTGTCCTGGAAGTTCATAGTATGTTAACAGATGTGCAGCACTACTACTTGTGTCCATACATGTATGTACATTTTTGGTGAGCCCCAGGGTTATTCTATTGCCTGTCTACTTGTTGCCAGCTAGGCTTGGAGTACTACAGTTGAGAGCCTTACTGTTGACAGTAATGAGAGCAAGGTACTACATGTAATGCCGTGCATACTAAAAATGAAAACCTTTAGGGAAGGCCAACAATATAGGGAGAAGGCCACCTATAGGGAGAAGGCCAACTGTATAGGGAGAAGGCCACTGTATAGGGAGAAGGCCACTGTATAGGGAGAAGGCCAACTGACCAACAGTATAGTATATAACATGTACATGTACATGTAAGTAGTCAAGGGAGGTGTGTCCATATATGTATGTACGAAGTGGGCCCATAAGGTTATTCTATTTGTGATAACTAATGCAAACGCTAAATGGGCATGGGCCAACCTACATGTATGAAGCTTTGGCATAGCCCCAGAACCATTATCCCTTGTTAGGCCAGTAGGGGCCAAAACCAGCTTAAGGCTGGCTTGTGGTTTCCTTGTCCACACAATGGATGTGGTTGCTTTGCAAAACTTAGGTAACCACTAAAATCACTACCTATCTTTGAAGTACCACTGCATGTACATGTAGTGACCTACAGCCAAAAAAGTTGCATGAAGGGCATACATGTACGATGACTTGGCTACATACATGTATAGAAGGGTTAAGGTTACCACACGTACATGTAGGTAACATGTTGCATGCAACTCAAATGAATATAGCGCATGGTAGCCTTTTAAAGCACAGCCTCATATGCAAATGTAGTAATATTAAATTTACCAGAACTTTTGTGTAGGTAGTCAGGGTTAGGGTTTATACCTGTATCTGGTAGCCACCAGATGAGAAATTAGTCCTGGGTACATATACTAGGTACAGGATTATGTAACAGTAGATGGTGTCTATAAAGATAGACAATAGTACATGTAACAAAGAGTACATGTACAAGTTAATGTACCTCTCCAGGCCCTTAAACAGAAGTACTTTAACATGCATGTTCAAAGACTTCTGATGGAGCCGTCACCCAAGTGATGCATTGTATGTGTACAAAGGATACCTCCCCCCTTTCTGGGGGATTTGGAGAGGTGATCCAATGACACCACCAACACCCCTCCAGGGGAGTGAGGAAGTGTTCTCAACACCAATGCATGCAAAGAAAAATTAGCATGTCCAAAAATACCATGCGTACTCTAGTGCATGTAACCACCATCACAATAGCCCCCAAACAGCCATTCACACACCTGTTATCTGTCGTCACTGTGTTCAAAGGACTGGGGAAGTAGCCAGACCAGTAAATACTTTGGTTTGTAGTACTGCAGTTACATGTAGTAGGTCTTCATTGATCCTCTGCTCCTCCAGTAGTATGGTAGCTCTCTCCTGGTAGATTGTTGTGTCTTGTTGTGGTTGTACAGCAATCTGTGTGTGTGTGTGTGTGTGTGTGTGTGTGTGTGTGTGTGTGTGTGTGTGTGTGTGTGTGTGTGTGTGTGTGTGTGTGTGTGCGTGCGTGTGTGTTTGTGTCCAAATTATTATTATTTATATCTGATGTATATGGATGTACATGTAAGTACCACTGTGTACAGGTATATGTGTGGACATCATTGGTGTGTGTGCCCATGTTTGAAGCACACAATACACAGCTCTACATCAGTGTGTGTAGTGTGTACATGATGGAGACACTTGTGAATATGTGCATCTCCACCAGTAGAGCTACTACATTGAGTGTCCACACTGTAACTGAGCATGCGTGACTTGCTGGAAGTGTCCATGCACGTGTGTGGTGTGTGTGTCCCACTGGTCAGCTATACACATGGTAAACAAAGGGACAGAGATGCTACACAAATGGACAATGCTCAGTGGTTCATATAGGGAGAAAGCCAACTGTATAGGAAATAGTATAGGGATAAGGCCGACAGTACACATGTAGGTAGAAAGTCAACAGTATAGGGAGAAAGCCAACAGCATAGGGAGACGGCCAACTGTATAGGGATAAGGTCAACCATATAGGGAGAAGGGTCAACAGTATAGGGAGAAGGCCAAGAGTATATAGGGAGCAGGCCAACAGTATAGGGAGAAGGCCAACAGTATAGGGAGAAGGCCAACAGTATAGGGAGAAGGCCAACAGTATAGAGAGAAGGCCAACAGTATAGGGAGAAGGCCAACAGTATAAGCGCAGCTTATTATAAAGAGAAGGCCACCAGCATAGGAAGAAGGCCAACAGTACAGGGAGAAGGCCAACAGTATAGGGAGAAGGCCAACAGTATAGGGAGAAGGCCAAGAGTATATAGGGAGAAGGCTAACAGTATAGGGAGAAGGCCAACAGTATAGGGAGAAGGCCAACTGTATAGCGAGAAGGCCAACAGTATAGGGAGAAGGCCAACAGTATAGCGAGAAGGCCACCAGTCTAACACTACAGGAAGAAGACCAACAGTATAAGGAGACGGGCAATTAACGGTCCGGGAGAAGGCTAACAGTACAGGGCGAATTCCATACAGTACTAGTATAGGGAGAAGGCCATATCTCCTCCCCCTTCACTGCATCGAATATATGCCTGTTCTGCACATACTAAATTCACACAGTATACTCACTTGAATCTCAGAAGTTGAAATCATGCAGGGCAATCCGTTTATTGCTGCCTCCACATATACAAAGCTACGATTGTGTATTATCGTTAATAATTCATCTGCAATTAACAGTTAACTAGTTGCAACGTACGCAATAACTGTAACTTAATCCCAGATGACGCAAGGTATTACATTATGACATATTGTTTATGAATAAATTATGCGCGGTAGAAATTAATTTTTTGTCTTGATTTTACTACACGAATGGTTCATGTCATAATTATATAAAACACAGATTCACAATCAGACCGATTTATACTAAATTATAAATGTGTTTAAAATTCAATTTAAAAATAAAAGCATGATGACCGCCTATGTATGGGCCATTTCTCCATATGTGAAACTAGTGGAGACCTCCAAACATGAAGCTGAACTGGCCATCAATGTGGCTTTTGAACAGCTACTTGAAAGACTTGTGGAAAGGAAGAAGGCACTGCTGTCAGAGATGGAATCCATTGCACTGACCCAAACAACATCCCTTACCCTCCAGAAGGAGCAGCTTGAGAAGATCCAACAGAATATCAGTCACTACTCTGAGGTGACCTCCCACATCCTCCATACCCACACTGACCATGAGGTGGTAGGTATGGGAGGATGTATACCCACTGAACTGAAGGCTACCATTATGGAGGTTGAAAATATGTCCCCCTGGACAAGCGAATATGGTCCTATTACTGCTGATGTACAACTGGATGCTCTTATGAAGGAACTGTCAATGTTTGGTTTTGTGTATCAGCAATCTCCTGTTCCTTGTAAAAGTGAATTTACAATTCAATCTGTGATGAGAAGGAACACAAAATGTTTGGTGAAATTGGAGGCGAGGATGTTGAATGGAGAGAGGTACCCACATGGTGGTGTACAGGTTGAGGCTGAGATGAGGTCCAAGGCCCATAATGGAGCAGTTGTGTATGGAGAGGTGGAGGACCACAGGGATGGTACCTACACCATCACCCTCACCCCTCAGACTGTTGGTCCTCACCAGCTGGTCATCACTATGGATGGCCAACATGTACAGAACAGTCCTCATGACCTTGATGTTACATACTCCCTCACCTTATGTAATGCCCAACAAGTGATCAGGTGCAGTCGTCCATCATGTGTTGCCATCCATGACAATGGAGATATATATTTAGGAGCAGGGATGACTGTATTTATTTGTTTGATCAAACAGGTCAACTGAAGAATACCATAGGTAGTCGTGGAAGTGGTGATGGTCAGTTCAGATGTCCTTGTGGTATATCCATTAAGGGTGATGTGTTGTATGTTGCTGACTGTTATAACCATCGTATACAGAAGCTGACATCAAGGGGAGAGTTCATTCATAAGTTTGGTCAGAAGGGATCAGGTGAGGGAGAGTTTGATCATCCCATAGCAGTCATTGTTGATTCAAACAACACACTGATTGTTTCTGACTATGGTAACAATAGGATACAAATATTCAATGAAGATGGTGGTTGGTTATTGACCATAGATGGTAAAGGTACTGGCAACAGTAGATTCATGTACCCAGAGGGTCTTGCTTTAGACCCTCAGGGAAATATTCATATTGCAGAACAGGATTCTATTAAAATCTTCACTAAGGAAGGTGTCTATGTCAGAACATATGGTGATCCAGGAGCCAGGTATATAGCCATTGATGATGAAGGCAATGCCTGTTTCAATGATGGTGAATGTCTCTCAATATTTGATCACCATGGAATCAAGATCCATGAAGTGGGGAATCTTGAAACTCCTAGAGTTATAGCACTAGATCCCAGAGATGGTAGTGTGTATGTTGCTGACTATGGTGCTAGTTCTGTACTGAAGTATTATGCTATTAAGGTGCTGTATGATGTAATGATGTAATGTGTTATAATGTGGTGCTATGTGAACGTATATGTGCCATGGCGATGATGTCATAACCATAAGGGTTAATTCAATGACATATTCCAAATATGGGCACCTGAGCTGTATGCAGCAGCTAGTGACATCACACACCTCTAAGCTTTGCAGGTCCCCAGACCTAATGAGACACCAGGCCATGGTAATAATTGCTCCTATATCATGCCCACTTCACGCAACCCACATAACATTGGTGCCACATTCTTTGTGTGTGTGCAGCCTCTTCTGCAGTGATGTCACTGGCCAGACCACACCTATATTAATATAGAAACCAAAAGTGACATCATTTGTAATGATTTATGACATGTATTATTGCAGAGTGATGAACAATGCCTTCTGTACAGCTGTTATAGTCTACATACAACACACAAGCAAGATGCTCAAATGGCAGCCATTTATACTCAGGAGTATAAAAAATTGTGCAAACTGTACAAGTGGGGGGGAGTGGTTGTTGTCATGACAACTTTGTTGCCGCATCGAAAGTGATCTTCCATCCAATCACCTTGTTGTCGAAGGCTGAGGTGTAAGGGATGACATCAGGGGGAGGGGCTTCACTACCACAAGGTGCAATCACATAAAGTATAATACCACACCACACCTGTCTGTCTCTCCTTGGTAACTGAGCCAGCCTGTTCCCAGCGAGATTGTACAGTCTAATGTGTCCATTGTCCAGGGGCAGGGCCAATACCCCATTCTCATACTGGGAGAGAGCAATCCTGGGGAGGAGGGGTGGTAGTCATGGCAATCATACACATGTCCCACCCTCTCCCAGGATGTACTCACCTGTTAACCCTGCAGTCCAGTCGTAGGTGACCTCTTCTTTATGAGGTCCCATATCTGCAGTTGGACAAAGATAAGGAAGGAAAGAAATGGTTAATTAACTCCTCCTTCTCTTAATCGAACTAAAAACCAACCAATTAAATATTAACGAAACTTTACAATTGTACATTACGAAATTGAATTGAGTGGGCATGATATCTAGGGGTTTGAATGTTGATTATGACTGTAATTAGGTGTCCAGCCCCACACACAACACACCATGACCACACCCACCTTCACAGTATGGTCATCTGATCCACTGATGACATTGTCCTTCTGACTGAACACAGCTGCATTGACAGCCTTGGAGTGACCTAGGAACACATTCACTGAGTGGATGGGCGGAGTCCTGAAGTCCCATAGCCTGAAGGTGGTATCCAGCGATGATGTCACCAGTAGCTGCTGGGAGGGGTGTGCACAGACGTGAGTGAGCTCCTGGTCACGCCCTGGGGAAGAGGGATGGTCACTAAACGGGTGGGTGTGGTCTCAGCTTACCCTCCAGGGAGTGGATCATCTGTCCATTCTCAGAGTCCCACAGACGTGCAGAGCGATCCCAGGAGGCTGTGACCAGCTGCTGTGCATTGGGCAGCCAATCACAGCTCATCACAGGTGCTGTGTGTGTGTGTGTGTGTGTGTGTGTGTGTGTGTGTGTGTGTGTGTGTGTGTTTGTGTGTGTGTGTGTGTGTGTGGGCAGAAGCTCCATAAGTGCAGGTTGAGGGACAACTGCTGGCACCTTTGTGGCCTCTCAATGTGACAATGGGAGTCTTCACCAAGGTCACAGAAGGATGTACACCTGGGAGGGAGGGAGGGAGAGAGGGAGGGAGGGAGGGAGGGAGGGAGGGAGGGAGGGAGGGAGGGAGGGAGGGAGGGAGTGAGGGAGGGAGGGAGGGAGGGAGGGAGGGAGGGAGGGAGGGAGGGAGGGAGGGAGGGAGGGAGGGATGGTGTACAGGTGTGTGTACACAACAGTTTATCTTTCATCACCACAGGATGCAAACACACACTCCACACCTTCCTCTACTGCAGGGTCCTCTTGCTGCTCATCTGACAAACATCTCTCCTCCCCAGAGGAGTCATGTCTCTGAGGGGAGGGTAGTGGGGTGGTGAAGGGATGGGGAGGAGGGGAGGGGAGAGATGAGATTAAGTCAACTCTTCCCACTTTCATATTACATATTCGCACATGATAGGATGACCAATTACAATGTACTTCAAGATGCCAAGTCATGATATACAAAATCTTGTGTATAAAACCGTTAACACTGAACTATGGACACACACAGACACACAACACGTACCATCTTATCAGAAAAGCTAGGTTGCTGTAGTAGCACAGACATGGGAGGCAGGTACCTCCACACGTGCCCAAGGCAGTCACCTGACACGGTGCAGGCCAACGCCTCCTTCTGGTGGAAGGAGATGCAGTTCACTGCACCACTGTGGCCGCTGTATTTGAGGAATGGGGACCCGGTGTCAGGGTCCCATTTCAGAGCTGTGCCATCTGTGAGGGGGCGGGAGAGATCACATGCTCCATCACCATGGATACTAAGAGAACTGCCCCTACTTTAGTCAGATGTGGGGGTGTGATGAACAAAGAGGCCTCTATACCTACCAACAGAAGTGCTCCATATCACAGGTGCTCCATGTTTGGAGTAAGCCACTTGCATCACCCCATCCCTGTGGCCTTGGTGCACCTTCAATTCACCTGAGCCCATTCCACTGTCAGTGTGGGTCGGGTCTAGGGGGAGGGGTTAGGTGTAAGATCACGTGTTGGTGCCATTTATCATTCATTGTGTGGGTGTGGTCAAAATAATGATGTAACCTTTTTGTTTGATAGTGAATGGTTGGCCAGCTAGAGGAGGGATCATGTGATCCCTACACACACCCAGCTGCACACACCTTCATGCATGCAAGGACACACATCTCACACAGGCACACACACCTTAACACTAGTATCCCTCATCCCACTATAGCCAGCATAAGCCAATCTCCACACATTCAGTACTTGTTACGTTAATACATAAAACACATGTACAGGTGTAGATTTGCGAGAATTTCAACCACACACCACCCCAAGTGATGGGCAGGGCTACGTATATAGGTACTGGAGGTAAGCCACTTGGAACTGACCAGGGACATGTGTGCCTTAGGTGGCCCCATGGACCTGCCCTAAACGTAGAACTTGTACCAGGACTGGCTAGCCAATGTTCAGTGGGGGAGAGAAGTGATTGCATGTAGAGTACCTTCTGTATGGAGATTGGCTTGTGTGGGCTTGCCTGCAGGTTTACTGGCTTGCATGTGAAAAAGAAAGGCCTAGCTATTTCTGACCAATGGAAATACACACAGTGGTACCAGGACATAACAGATAGTGGTACCAGGACGTAACACATAGTGGTACCAGGACATAACACATAGTGGTACCAGGACATAACACATAGTGGTACCAGGAC
>OX442416.1:21430999-21532990 GCA_949361645.1 Spongilla lacustris | reverse complement strand
GCGCTCCTGCTGACCATATGGAGAGCCACAACGTTGAACCATAGATCCAATGTAAGTTATATGTATAGGATAATAATCATAATATGCACGCAGCCAATGATGTAACATACTTACTAGAATTGCGCATATTTAATTTGATTTCATTTCCTCCAATTCCACGTGCTTTAATAGTATATAGAGCGTTTGGAGCAAAACGTACGCGTGTCTACAGAACAAGCAGTTGCATTTTCTCGTTGGATATCATGGAAGGAGGTGGGTAGAAGCTGTATACCGGTATATAAGTACTGTTTGATTTGTGGGTTTGATATTCGTGTTCCAATCGCCGCTTATTTTACCTCACACCAACTGTAGCCTGTAAAGTATCACCCGCGCCTTGGTTATGTAAATAGCGAATATTTGAATTTGAAGTGTGTTCAAGTACAGCTCGTACGCAGATGTACCTATGCCCTTTGAGTTTGGCTTGCTAGTTAGCTTATGGTGATTGATACCAAATGAGCATTTTAGTACAACAAGAAATACACGTAGGAGGGCAAACATTCAACATGTTCTAACCCTCCAGTCACCATAACCTTTGGTCCTGCCTCTCTCCTGCACATGGCCATTTTACAGAAGTTATGTTTGGTGGTGACATGATGGAGCAGAAGGAGCTTGCACCAATGGAGCAGGGAAAGGAGGAAGGTGATGATCAACTGAAGCATTGGGAGCTGACAAAACAGGAGGGGTCAGAAGATCCCACAAGGTATGAACAATATTAATAAGTGGATGCAACCCTGACATGGTATATGTTACCAAGCTATGCAGTAATGTATAATGTCAGTGATTGGTTAGATATGATCTGATTTTAAAGTACTTTAGAGAGTGACCTTTATTCTGCATAGCACCCAGTCTGCCTATGAGAGATTCATACCCATTAATCTGCACAAAGTCATGTTATCAAGTGTGGCCATTCTGCACAGATAGCTTAGAAGGGGTTGTTGTGTAGATTAGACCCCCCCTTCCCTTTTAACTTTAGTACCTACTTTCAAGGGATGGTATGTAATCACAATCAATCAACAACTTATCAACACTGAAGTTCATGGGACATCTCAGCCCTGGTCAAAATCAGTATATATGCTATTGCGTTTAATGCTTAGACCCCTCTTTATGTATCGGAGCGTTATGGCACAAGCTAGGCTGCCTTTGTGGCTGGCCGGGAATCTCTCCTATCACGATCTTTGAGTGGCCGTATCCAATGGGAGATCTGCTGTACAGTGGTGCCAAAGACACCATCTCATTCCTAACAGCAAACAATGTCAGGGATATGAACCTGGCTGATAGAGGTTGAGAACAAGAAGGTTTAGCGTGATGTTTCCCTAGAAAAGGACGCGTTTGAACATTTTTTGAATGTAGAGGTTAAAAAAAATTAATTTTTTTTTTTATAATCCTGACTATATACAGGCAGTTACCTCAAAATTACCACAATTCTGAGAATTATTCATCTTTGGTCTACTAAGACCACAGTAGGCAAAATGGCAGAAGAACTCTCTGTAGGCCATAGCAGATAGGGAGCTGTAAATGTTACCCCTACGAATGCCCTTAGAGGTGAAGGGGAGGGGGTCAGGAGCCCCTCCCCAAAATAGCATTGGAGGGGCTATAAGATGGGACCACGCCCACTGTATATACCAGCATGTGTGTCTTTCCATCTCTTGATAGGCAGACTTCTTATTCAGAACTCAGACATCAACCACTATAAGGGTGCAATAGCATACACATGCAAGTTTATTATTACTGAGGATCTGATACAACCAATAGATACGTAGTACTGAAATGACTTTATGTTCCCTTTTTACCAACTAAGCACAAATGTAAATCACTTGTAATGCAAAGTAGCGGAATGTTTGAAGCAGCCATGCTTAATGCTTTGGCATAATTGATGCTTCCAGCCCTTGGGGAAGTAGACTCCATCACGTTGATGCTTCTGGATCATCTTGGCTCTTGCACGTTCTCAAGGGGCAAGATGAATAGCGAGGTACTTCCATGCAAGCATTGCAATAGTCGGGTACCCAGAACTCTCATGTTAAGCCCTAGCAGCAACATATGTGGATCTATATAAATAAAGAAACTTCTGCAGTACAAATCACATTGAAATGTGCAGTTAATTATGTTAGCATACAAACATTATCCAACACATTCTATTCAAAATAAACTTGAAATCACCACTGCTATTTTAATGAAATTTGAGTTTTAATAACTACACAATTCAATACCAAATCAAAAGGTGTTTCCTACTTCATTTAATTGGTGGTAGTGATTAAAATTAGTTATACCTTAGCAGCTTCAACCTTAATAACTTATCAGCACTATCTATTGAACTCTTGAAATCAATGCTGTTCCACTGCACATTCATTACTTATTGATGGTTATTAAAATCAATCATTTCTGACCTTAATCATTTGATATATCTACTTAACCACTTACAATAATTTTTATTGTTAGTATTTCTTTCAGTAACGTATGTTTAAAATGAAATTTTAATCCTGAGTTATAGTGACTTAAACGTGTTGTGTTCATTTCTGGACATCCGGTATATATTTTGCTAATAAGCTTGGTAAAAAATAAAATACATAAATAGACCAGTAATGCATAAACTGGTGGGCATTAATTTGGCACCTCTTGCAGTGTGCTTTTAGAGGAATCCTTTTCACACATCAACTTCTGTGGTGTGTGCTCCAAGCCCTACAATGACCCAAGAATTCTACCATGTTTGCACTCCTTCTGTCAGCAATGTCTCCACCATGAGATAGAGAAAAGTGGTTCCCAACAAGTGTTCAAATGCTCCACCTGTGAACAAAGCACCAGCATCCCAGTGGGAGGGGCCAGTGTTCTCCCTCAGAACCTCCATCTTGGATTTGAAGTAGAGGTAGCTGCGTACATGTCCAAGATTGTCAGCAACAGTGAGGTGTGTTGTGACCCATGTATAGATGGACGCAGTGGTCCTGCAGAGGTGTTCTGTTGTACATGTTATCGGTTCATGTGTACCTGCTGCCATGAACACCACAAACGTCATCCAAAACTGTCCGAACACAATATGGTTGGACTGGACCAGGAGGGAGCCATACAACTGCAGACCACCATGAAGCCAAGAGACCATTACTGCTCTCAGCCTAACCATGAGGTCATTAAGCTGAACCTTTATTGTGAGACCTGTAAGTTGCTGGTGTGTAGAGACTGCACCACAGTAGCCCACAAGGACCATGGTGTGAGTGAAGTATCCACTGTTGCAGAGGCTCATCGAGGTGACATGAGAAGGACACTCCAACATGTGCAAGACACATTGGCTGGTGCCATTGGTGCTAATGAGAAGACCATGAAACTAGTGGAGACTTCCAAACATGAAGCTGAACTGGCCATCAATGTGGCTTTTGAACAGCTACTTGAAAGACTTGTGGAAAGGAAGAAGGCACTGCTGTCAGAGATGGAATCCATTGCACTGACCCAGACAACATCCCTTACCCTCCAGAAGGAGCAGCTTGAGAAGATCCAACAGAACATCAGTCACTACTCTGAGGTGACCTCCCACATCCTCCATACTCACACTGACCATGAGGTGGTAGCTATGGGAGGATGTGTACCCACTGAACTGAAGGCTACCATTATGGAGGTTGAAAATATGTCCCCCTGGACAAGCCAATATGGTCCCATCACTGCTGATGTACAAGTGGATGCTCTTATGGAAGAACTATCAATATTTGGTTTTGTGTATCAGCAATCTCCTGTTCCATGTAAGACTGAATATACCATTGAATCTGTGATGAGAAGGAACACAAAATGTTTGATAAAATTGGAGACGAGGATGTTTTATGGGAAGAGGTACCCACATGGTGGTGTACAGGTTGAGGCTGAGATGAGGTCCAAGGCCCATAATGGAGCAGTTGTGTATGGAGAGGTGGAGGACCACAGGGATGGTACCTACACCATCACCTTCACCCCTCAGACTGTTGGTCTTCACCAGCTGGTCATCACAATGGATGGCCAACATGTACAGAACAGTCCTCATGACCTTGATGTTACATACTCCCTCACCTTATGTAATGCCCAACAAGTGATCAGGTGCAGTCATCCATATTGTGTTGCCACCCATGACAATGGAGACATCTATGTAGGGAGCAATGATAACTGCATTTATGTGTTTGATCAAACAGGTCAACTGAAGAATACCATAGGTAGTCATGGAAGTGGTGATGGTCAGTTCGAATGTCCAGGTGGTATATCCATCAAGGGAGATGTGTTGTATGTTGCTGACAGTTTCAACCATCGTATACAGAAGCTGACATCAAGGGGAGAGTTTGTTCATAAGTTTGGTCAGAAGGGATCGGGTCTAGGACAGTTTGATTGTGCATGGGCAGTCATTGTTGACTCAAACAACAGGATGATTGTTTCTGACTGGGGTAACCATAGGATACAATTATTCAATGAAGAAGGTGATTGGTTATTGACCATAGATGGTAAAGGTCCAGGCAACAGTCGTTTCATATACCCAGAGAGTCTTGCCTTAGACTCTCTGGGAAATATTCATGTCACCTTAAGTGCCTCTATCCAAGTCTTCACTATGGAAGGTGTCTATGTCAGAGCATATGGTGGTCGAAACATTAGCCGGGGAATAGCCATTGATGATAAAGGCAACGCCTGTGTCGGTGGTGTTGGATGTCTCTCCATATATGATCACCATGGAAACAAGATCCATGAAGTGGGGAATCTAGAAAATTCCTATAGTATTGCACTAGATCCCAGAGATGGTAGTGTGTACGTTGCTAACTTTGGTGGTAGTTCTGTACTGAAGTATTCTGCTATTTAGGTGCTGTATGATGTAATGATGTAATGTGTTATAATGTGGTGTTATGTGAACGTATATGTGCCATGGTGATGATGTCATAACCATAAGGGTTAATTCAATGACATTCCAAATATGGGCACCTGTATGCAGCAGCCAGTGACATCACACACCTCTAGACTTCAGACCAAGCATGGTAATAATTGCTCCTATATCATGCTCACTTCACCCAACCCACATAACATTGGTGCCACATTCTTTGTGTGTGTGCAGCCTCTTCTGCAGTGATGTCACTGACCAGACCACACCTATATTAATATAGAAACCAAAAGTGACTTCATTTGTAATGATTTATGACATGTATTATTGCAGAGTGATGAACAATGCCTTCTGTCCAGCTGTTATAGTCTACATACAACACACAAGCAAGATGCTCAAATGACAGCCATTTATATTCAGAGTATAAAAAATTCTTCAAACTTCAGTAGTTACCGTAAGGGGAGAGTCGTTGTTGTCATGACAACTTTGTTGCAGCATCGAAAGTGATCTTCCATCCAATCACCTTGTTGTCGAAGGCTGAGGTGTAAAGGTTACATCTCTCGTGGCTGGCCAGAGACCACGCTGCACTGCACATCAGACTGCGATGACCCTAAGAGATAGGGAGGGGTTAATTTGCACACTCCAGGGATGACATCAGGGGGAGGGGCTTCACTAGCATAAGGTGCAATCACATAAAGTATACTACAGCCTTATGTACAAACACACACACACACACACACACACACACACACACACACACAAACACCTGTCTGTCTCTCCTTGGTAACTGAGCCAGCCTGTTCCCAGGGAGATCATACAGTCTAATGTGGCCATTGTCCAGGGGTAGGGCCAATACCCCATTCTATACTGGGAGAGAGCAATCCTGGGGAGGAGGGGTGGTAGTCATGGCAATCACACTCATGCCCCCCCCCCCCCCCCCCCCCCCCCCCCCCCCTCTCATATCGTGGGACACCACATTGGCAGTCTTCCCCTGATCCAGCACTCCTGGTCATGGCCTGGGGAAGAGAGATGCTCAATACACAGGTGGGTGTGGTCTCAGCTTACCCTCTAGTGAGTGGATGAATTGTCTTGTCTAGTCCCACAGATGTGCAGAGTAGTGATGGGGTATTTGACAGTAGTTAAGTTCCAGATAACTAAAGATGTTATGTTTATTGTGCAGTTAAGTGAAATAAATTCATTACCTTTTTCATATTCTTTCAGTTAAGTTATAGTTAACTAACCTGGTTTTTGCCACAACCCAGATTATGCATTACTTCTACTATTAGATCACTTTTTTTAAATGCATGCACTCCAAGTTCATATGCACAAATTCACAATAACTAACTTTAGATAGGCTTAAAAATGCCAGTTCTCTTGAAAACTCCCTCAATAACTGGCCAATAAGGTATTTCAAACAGCAATAGATCTAGACTGCTTTACGCGACAAGAAACCATTCAAAAAAACCATTTTTACTTCATGCAGTTTTCATCCCTTTTAGTATTATTATTACACATATACAGTATTATGTTTTTCGAATTTTTTTCCATCATATACATGTACTTCCTCCTTCAATTGCAATTGATGCTGGTTACTTACAGCTTTTATTTTGCATTCTTTCATTTTCCAACTTATTTTCTTTATTTTTAGTAGATATATTTAGAATCTGCCCGATAAGAATATCTGCATGAGTCAATGCAACTAGTGATATATATAAATATGGGCACCTGAGCTGTATGCAGCAGCTAGTGACATCACACACCTCTAAGCTTTGCAGGTCCCCAGACCTAATGAGACACCAGGCCATGGTAATAATTGCTCCTATATCATGCTCACTTAAACTTGATGGTGGGGTGGATCTTGTTGATGTCAGCCAGGTAACTGTCAAACTGCTCTCTTTCCCCTCCGTAGACGAGGAAAATATCGTCAATGTACCTCCGCCAGAAGAGCACGAGGCCCTCTCTGGCCATGGTCTGCAGAGTTTCCTCCACGTGACCCATGAAGATGGAGGCATATGACGGGGCACAGCGAGTACCCATGGCGCACCCCATGAGCTGGAGGTAATGGCGTCCCTCGAACTCTATGACGTTGTTGGAGAGGACGACGTTAAATCATCTCTCCTATCACTTGGGGTGGCGGCTGGTCCGGGTCCAGGTCGTAAGACGTCTGGAGTGCAGAGACTGAGCAATTTATTCCTTCCCCGTGTGGTATGTTTGTGTACAGGGAGGTGACGTCTATGGAGATGAGCAGACAATCTTTTGGGAATGTCATGGTCTCCAGGACGTTGATAAAATGCGTAGAGTCTCTGACGTAGGAGGGCAGCTCTCTCATGAGGGGTTGAAGCCACACGTCCACAAATTGAGACAGATTTTCATCATCACCACAGGATGCAAACACACACTCCACACCTTCCTCTACTGCAGGGTCCTCTTGCTGCTCATCTGACAAATATCTCTCCTATAAATATCTTGTATATAAAACCTTAAACACTGAACTATGGACACACACAGACACACAACACGTACCATCTTATCAGAAAGGCTAGGTTGCCGTGGTAGCGCAGACACAGGAGGCAGGTACCTCCACACGTGCCCAAGGCAGTCACCTGACACGGTGCAGGCCAACGTTCACTGCACCACTGTGGCCGCTGTATTTGAGGAATGGGGACCCGGTGTCAGGGTCCCATATCAGAGCTGTGCCATCTGTGAGGGGGCAGGAGGGATCACATGCTCCATCATCATGGATATGCCCCTACTTTATAAAATATAGCTAGGAGAGTGAGTGAGGTGAGCATACCATGGGGGGAGGGAGGGAGTGTGATCCTACTTTAATACAGATAGGAAAGTGAGGGAGGTGTGGGAGTGTGATGAACAAAGAGGCCTCTATACCTACCAACAGAAGTGCTCCATATCACAGGTGCTCCATGTTTGGAGTAAGCCACTTGCATCACCCCATCCCTGTGGCCTTGGTACACCTTCACCTGAGCCCACTCCACTGTCAGTGTGGGTCGGGCCTAGGGGGAGGAGGAGGGGGAGGGGCTAGGTGTAAGATCATGTGTTGGTGTCATTCATAATTCATTGTGTGGGTGTGGTCAAAATAATGATGTAACGTTTTTGTTTGATAGTGAATGGTTGGCCAGCTAGAGGAGGGATCATGTGATCCCTACACACACCCAGCACACACCTTCATGCATGCAAGGACACACATCTCACACAGGCACACACACCTTAACACTAGTATCCCTCATCCCACTATAGCCAGCATAAGCCAATCTCCACACACTTAGTACTTGTTATGCAATGCTAGTACAGGTGTAGATTTGCGAGCCAATAATTTCAACCAAAAAACCAGATGGGCAGGGCTACATATACAGGTACTGGAGGTAAGCCACTTGGGACTGACCAGGGACATGTGTGCCTTAGGTGGCCCCATGGACCTGCCCTAAACGTAGCACTTGTACCAGGACTGGCTAGCCAATGTTCAGTGGGGGTGAGAAGTGATTGCATGTAGAGTACCTTCTGTATGGAGATTGGCTTGTGTGGGCTTACCTGCAGGTTTACTGGCTTGTATGTGAAAAAGAAGGGCCTAGCTATTTCTGACCAATGAAAATACACACAGTGGTACCAGGACATAACACATAGTGGTACCAGGACATAACACATAGTGGTACCAGGACATAACACATAGTGGTACCAGGACATAACACATAGTGGTACCAGGACATAACACATAGTGGTACCAGGACATAACACATAGTGGTACCAGGACATAACACATAGTGGTACCTGGACATAACACATAGTAGTACCAGGACATAACACATAGTGGTACCTGGACATAGTACATAGTGGTACCAGGACATAATAGATATTGTTTTTGTGATCAAACTCTGAAGTATGGCCACAAATGTTGGCCAAACCAATAACAAGTGTAATAGGCCAAGCAGCTGTGGTCAATGGGGCGTGGCTTATCACTAACATCCCTCCCATAAAATCCTGAATCCATCTTTCAAAATACAGTTACGAGTTCAGCCGAATATGTCTTGGGTACATCATTAATGCAATTTACACTATCACACGTATGCAGAAGCAGGCATCCAGTGATGGCAATGACTTCATGGGGGGTTTGAAAAGAGAATTGAAAGATTGGGTGTTCATCAAATACCTTCAGATAACAAGTGATGGCCCGTTATTGGCCTGCTCAGAACACACTATATACATGTAATGGGGAGCTGCAAGCCTGCAACGTTGAATCAATGCAACCTGCACGTATCGGATAATGATATACGCACAATTCAAGTAGCTAATTATGTAACATACTTACATATGTACTAGGCCAGTAGGCCTACATGTACCAATTACAATACTCCTACGATCAATAACGGTTCCGCGATTTGAAGAATTGAAAGATTGGAAGTTCATCAAATTTTTCTAACAAGCGAATTGAAGCGATGCCCCGTTATTGACCTGCTCAGAGTCAGAACACACTACATAATGGGGAGCTGCTACCATACATTAATTATTTAGACATGTGGGGGAGTATTTATTTATTAATGCCATGCACGTGATAAAAGCCATTCAAATATTAAACCTTTGGAGTAAAACGTGCATGTGTACAGAACAAGCCGTTGTATTTTCTCGTTGGATATCATGGAAGGAGGTGGGTAGAAGCTGGATACCGGTATATAAGTACAGTTTGATTTCTGGGTTTGATAATTCGTGTTCCAATCGCCGCTCATTTTACCTCATACCACCCCGCGGTCCCGCCTTGGTTATTTAAATAGCAAATTTGAAGTGTGTTCAAAGTACAACTCATACGTAACGACTGACACCAGACGTACCTATGCCCTTTGAGTTTGGATTGCTAGTTCAGTAGCATATGGTGATTGACACTAAATGAGCATTTTAGTACAACAAGAAATACACGTAGGAGGGCAAACGTTCGACACGTTCTAACCCTCCAGTCACCATAACCTTTGGTCCTGCCTCTCTCTTGTGGCCATTTTACAGAAGTTATGTTTGGTGGTGATATGATGGAGCAGAAGGAGCTTGTACCAATGGAGCAGGGAAAGGAGGAAGGTGATGATCAACTGAAGCATGGGGAGCTGACAAAAGAGGAGGGTATTGCTGAACTACCTCCAACAGTCCTTTTGTTGTCAGGAGATACCACAAGGTACCGCAAACACTACTCAATAGTGGGATAGAGCATGCAACTCTGCATGACTGCATTTACTTATAGTGGTTTATTGTAATGATTACATAAGATGTCATACTCAACAAATGATACCATAGAGATATTGCATATCATTAGTAATGAAATCTTTCCAGCTTCAAATGGTGCATCTGGAATCATGATAGAACTGTGCTTCATGCCAGTGCAGGCATACAGTGTTAATAAGTTCAGTTCCTATGCAAGGTTCTACCCCAAAATAGCCTTGGAGGGGAGGTTGACTTCTTATTCAGAACCTATTCAGAACTCAGACACTAATGCTGCAATAATGTGCATGTATTCTTTCAGTACATGTAATGACTTTATGTTCCCTTTTTACCAACTAAGCAGAAATGTAAATCACATGTAATGCAAAGTAGCAGAATGTTTGAAGCAGCCATGCTTTATGCTTTGGCATAATTGATGCTTCCAGCCCTTGGGGAAGTAGACTCCATCACGTTGATGCTCCTGGATCATCTTGGCTCTTGCACGATCTCAAGGGGCAAGATGAATAGTGAGGTACTTCCATGCAAGCATTGCAATAGTCTGGTACCCAGACATTTACTGGGTGCAAATCATCAATTATGTAAACAATTACTAATTGACCAGTAATTAATATGGTACTGCAGACAGATGTAGGCCTGGGGGCTGTCCTAGAGCAAGACCAACTAAGCAGTCAGGCCTGAACCCCCGGCGAGCCTTCAGTGGCCCTAGGAGCAATATATGTGCATTTGTAAAAAAAAAACTCAAACTAGCAAACATGCATTCTTCAACACATTTAATTTACTTTTAAAAGCCAAAAGACCATTAGAATTTGAATGAATTTTGAGTTTTAAAAAATAACTCACCACTATAATTCAATAACAAATGACATGATGTTACCTAACTGCACTTAGTACTGTATTAAATTAGTGGTGGTGATTAAAATTAGTAGCTTCAACCTTAATAACTTGTCAGCTCTCACTATTGAATTCAGTAACTTGAAATCAATGCTGTTCCACTACATACTCAGATCTTCCATTACTTATTATTGGTTATTACAATCAATTACCTCTAACCTTTGTCTAGCATAATTTTGACAGAGGAGGTTTTGAAACTAATTGTATTACCCTCAGTATTATAGTGTATGTTTAATAATAAATGAATAAAATCGAGAGTTAGGGTAGCAACTCTCATGTAGGATTTGTGCAATATCATGAATGTCATTTAAAATGCGACCCACGTACAACTTGCATACAGAGAAACGGATAAGGGTTTTAATGAGCGCCAATTATGCCTACAGCTGTAGAAAAACATCTTCAGGTATCAGATATATTAATAAAGCATGTTACCGATATACATGTAATCGTTACGTAGTATGGAGAGTTAGCTTAAAGCATCAAGGCAGTGCATAAAGCTTGGCAAACAAGTTTTAATCTACATGTAGAACAGCTGCAAATGTAACATAAATGTAAAACTGTTGCTAGGCCATAAGATTGAATAAACATGAACGGGTGAATGAAACAAGATAAAAAAACGTTCTCTCTGAGAAAGTTGGTGGTATATAGGATTTGAAAGCAATGGTGGTGTAAAAAGGAAGGGAACGATCAATGATGATACAAATATTTTTTATATCAGTTTCACAATGTGAAATATGGTAAACATAGGACTATTCAAAAAAAATTGTATCTTCATTGGCCCCTTGTTCCCTTCCTTTTTATGAGTTGTAGTGATTTAATAGCATTGCGTTCATTTCTGGACACCTCGGTATATATTTTGCTTATAAGCAAGAAAATTAGTATAAAACAAAGTATGTAAACAGCCAGTAATGCATAAACTGGTCGGCATTAATAAGGCACTTTTTACAGTGTGCTTATGGAGGAATCCTTTTCACACACCATCTTCTGTGATGTGTGCTCCAAGCCCTACAATGACCCAAGAATTCTACCATGTTTGCACTTCTTCTGTCAGCAATGTCTCCACCATGAGATAGAGAGAAGTGGTTCCCAACAAGTGTTCAAATGTCCCACCTGCAAACGAAGCACCAGCATCCCAGTGGGAGGGGCCAGTGTTCTCCCTCATAACCTCCATCTTGGATTTGAAGTAGAGGTAGCTGGGTACATGTCCAAGATTGTCAGCAACAGTGAGGTGTGTTGTGACCCATGTATAGATGGACGCAGTGGTCCTGCAGAGGTGTTCTGTTGTATATGTTATCGGTTCATGTGTACCTTCTGCCATGAACACCACAAACGTCATCCAAAACTGTCTAAACACAATATGATTAGACTGGACCAGGAGGGAGCCAAACAACTGCAGACCACCATGAAGCCAAGAGACCATTACTGTTCTAAGCCTAACCATGAGGACAAAAAGCTGAACTTTTATTGTGAGACCTGTAAGTTGCTGGTGTGTAGAGACTGCACCACAGTAGCCCACAAGGACCATGGTGTGAATGAAGTGTTCACTGTTGCAGAGGCTCATCGAGGTGACATGAGAAGGACACTCCATCATGTGCAAGACACGTTGGCTGGTGCCATTGGTGCTAATGAGAAGACCATGAAACTAGTGGAGACCTCCAAACATGAAGCTGAACTGGCCATCAATGTGGCTTTTGAACAGCTACTTGAAAGACTTGTGGAAAGGAAGAAGGCACTGCTGTCAGAGATGGAATCCATTGCACTGACCCAGACAACATCCCTTACCCTCCAGAAGGAGCAGCTTGAGAAGATCCAACAGAACATCAGTCACTACTCTGAGGTGACCTCCCACATCCTCCATACCCACACTGACCATGAGGTGGTAGCTATGGGAGGATGTATACCCACTGAACTGAAGGCTACCATTATGGAGGTTGAAAATATGTCCCCCTGGACAAGCCAATATGGTCCCATCACTGTTGATGTAGAAGTGGATGCTCTTATGAAGGAACTATCGATGTTTGGTTTTGTGCAATCTCCTGTTCCTTGTAAAAGTGAATTCACAATTCAATCTGTGATGAGAAGGAATAGGAAATGTTTAGTGATATTGGAGGCGAGGATGTTGAATGGAGAGAGGTACCCACATGGTGGTGTACAGGTTGAGGCTGAGATGAGGTCCAAGGCCCATAATGGAGCAGTTGTGTATGGAGAGGTGGAGGACCACAGGGATGGTACCTACACCATCACCCTCACCCCTCAGACTGCTGGTCCTCACCAGCTGGTCATCTCAATGGATGGCCAACATGTACAGAACAGTCCTCATGACCTTGATGTGAGACCTAAACATGACTACCTCACCTTATGTAATGCCCAACAAGTGATCGAGTGCAGTCGTCCAACATGTGTTGCTATCCATGACAATGGAGACATCTATATAGGGAGCGGGGATGACTGCATTTATGTTTTTGATCAAACAGGTCAACTGAAGAATACCATAGGTAGTGGTGGAAGTGGTGATGGTCAGTTCAAATTTCCTAATGGTGTATCCATCAAGGGAGATGTGTTGTATGTTGCTGACACTTTCAACCATCGCATACAGAAGCTGACATCAAGGGGAGAGTTCATTTGTAAGTTTGGTCAGAAGGGATCGGGTCTGGGAGAGTTTGATCATCCCATTGCAGTCATTGTTGACTCAAACAACAGACTGATTGTTTCTGACTTTGGTAACCATAGGATACAAATATTCAATGAAGATGGTGGTTGGTTATTGACCATAGATGGTAAAGTTACTGGCAACAGTAGTTTCAAGCACCCAGAGGGTCTTGCCTTAGATCCTCAGGGAAATATTCATGCTGCCGTCAGTACCTCTAACAAAGTCTTTACTATGGAAGGTGTCTATGTCAGAACATATGGTTATGATCCAGTAGCTCCACGTCGCTGGGGAATAGCCATTGATGATGAAGGCAACGCCTTAGTCAGTTATGGCGGATGTATCTCCATATTTGATCACCATGGAAACAAGATCCATGAAGTGGGGAATCTTGATAAACCCTTAGGTATTGCACTAGATCCCAGAGATGATGGTGTGTACATATGTTGCTGACTATTTTGTTAGATCTGTACTAAAATTTAGGTGCTGTATGATGTAATATGCTGCAATATATGCTACATTAACTATCTCTTGCAGTTGGTTTTAGCCTAAGAGGCACTTCTATAAATTAGCTACAGCCCCAACCCAGCGAGTGCCGTGGTTATTTTTGACTGATTGCCACAACAGGGGGCCAGGCAGGAGTATCCCTAGGGTGAATAGGGTGGCACCCTACCCCAAGGCTATACAGGTCCAGTGTGACGCTTGTCACAAGCTGGAACCTGTGTCCCAGAACTGGACGCTTGTCCAGACTGGGCTAGCCATATGCAAGGGGATCCCGGGCTAAACAGGTCCAGCGTGATGCAGGCCACTAGCTGGAACCTGTATCCCAGATCTGGACGCTGGTCCAGATTGGGCTAGCCAGATTTAAGGGAAAGCCCGTAGGGCTCCGCCTGCCGACCACATATTATCAAAAGACAAGCCAATGCACTGTACAAATAGGATACACAGGGTGTGGAAGGGTGGGAAAGCACTCTCCTTCCCAATGCCAAATGTGTGCAGTATGGCACTAGGAAGGAGGGCTTAAATAGTAGCTGCCCAGAATCTAACCAATCGGTTTGAAGGCCTCCCTGAACAAAGGCTTTTAGAACTAGAATGCGCGAGCCCCAACCCAGAAGGGGCCCCCAGATAAGGCTGCCCACAAAACCAACTGTCATGCCGTTAAACACTGTTTACTCTTAAACAGAACCTTTACTTTGAGGTGCTGTATGATGTAATTATTTGATGTGTTATAATGTGGTGCTATGTGAATGTATATGTGCCATGGTGATGATGTCATAACCATAAGGGTTAATTCAATGACATTTTCCAAATATGGGCACCTGTATGCAGCAGCTAGTGACATCACACACCTCTAAGCTTTGCAGGTCCCCAGACCTAATGAGACACCAAGCCATGGTAATAATTACTCCTATATCATGCTCAAATCACCCAACCCACATAACATTGGTGCCACATTCTTTGTGTGTCTTTTGCAGTGATGTCACTGGCCAGACCACACCTATATTAATATAGAAGTATAGAAACCAAAAGTGAGATCATTTTGAATGATTTATGAGATGTATTATAGCAGATCCTTCTGTCCAGCTGTTATAGTCTACATACAACACACAAGCAAGATGCTCAAATGACAGCCATTTATATTCAGAGTATAAAAAATGTGCAAACTTCAATAGTTACAATAAAGCGGAATAGTTGTTGTCATGACAACTTTGTCGCAGTATTGAAAGTGATCTTCCATCCAATCACCTTGTTATCGAAGGCTGAGGTGTAAAGGTTAAATCTCTGGGGGCTGTCCAGAGACCACGCTGCACTGCACACCAGACGACGATGACCCTAGGAGATAGATAGGTTGCTCACTCCAGGGATGACATCAGGGGGAGGGGCTTCACTAGCATAAGGTGCAATCACATAAAGTAAACTACAGCCTTATGTACACACACACACACACACACACACAGGTCTGTCTCTCCTTGGTAACTGAGCCAGCCTGTTCCCAGCGAGATCGTACAGTCTAGTCTAACTTGTCCAGGGGTAGGGCCAATACCCCAATCTTGGGGAGGAGGGGTGGTAGTCATGGCAATCACACACATGCCTCACCCTCTCCCATATCGTACAGTCTAATGTTTCCGGCGCCAGCGTGGGACACCACATTGGCAGTCTTCACCTGATCCAGCGATGATGTCACCAGTTGCTGCTGGGAGGGGTGTGCACAGACATGAGTGAGCTCCAGGTCATGGCCTGGGGAAGAGGGATGGTCAATACACAGGTGGGTGTGGTCTCAGCTTACCCTCCAGGGACTGGATGAATTGTCCCTTCTCAGAGTCCCACAGACATGCAGAGCGATCCCAGGAGGCTGTGACCAGCTGCTGTGCATTGGGAGGGAGGGAGGGAGAGGGAGGGAGGGAGGGAGAGGGAGGGAGGGAGATATGGTGTTACAACATCTTGTATATCATACCATTTTATCAGAAAGGCTAGGTTGCCATGGTAGCGCAGACACAAGAGGCAGGTACCTCCACACGTGCCCAAGGCAGTCACCTGACATGGTGCGGGTCAACGCCTCCTTCTGGTGGAAGGAGATGCAGTTCACTGCACCACTGTGGCCACTGTACTTGAGAAATGGGGACCCGGTGTCAGGGTCCCATATCAGAGCTGTGCCATCTGTGAGGGGGCGGGAGGGATCACATGCTCCATCACTATGGATACTGCAAGAACTGCGCATGCCCCTACTTTAATATAGCTAGGAAAGTCAGGGGTGTGAGGGAGGTGTCGGGAGGTGATGAACAAAGAGGCCTCTATACCTACCAACAGAAGTGCTCCATATCACAGGTGCTCCATGTTTGGAGTAAGCCACTTGCATCACCCCATCCCTGTGGCCTTGGTACACCTTCACCTGAGCCCACTCCACTGTCAGTGTGGGTCAGGCCTAGGGGCAGGAGGAGGGGGAGGGGTTAGGTGTAAGATCATGTGTTGGTGTCATTCATAATTCATTGTGTGGGTGTGGTCAAAATAATGATGTAACCTTTTTGTTTGATAGTGAATGGTTGGCCAGCTAGAGGAGGGATCATGTGATCCCTACACACACCCAGCACACACCTTCATGCATGCAAGGACACACATCTCACACAGGCACACACACCTTAACACTAGTATCCCTCATCCCACTATAGCCAGCATAAGCCAATCTCCACACACTTAGTACTTGTTATGCAATACATGAACAGGTGTAGATTTGCGAGCCAATAATTTCAACCATACACCACCCCACGTGATGGGCGGGGCTACGTATACAGGTACTGGAGGTAAGCCACTTGTAGGTGGCCCCATGGACCTGCCCTAAACGTAGCACTTGTACCAGGACTGGCTAGCCAATGTTCAGTGGGGGAGGGAAGTGATTGCATGTAGAGTACCTTCTGTATGGAGATTGCATGGCTTGTGTGGGCTTGCCTGCAGGTTTACTGGCTTGTATGTGAAAAAGAAGGGCCTACAAGCTATTTCTGACCAATGGAAATACACATAGTGGTACCAGGACATAACACATAGTGGTACCAGGACATAACACATAGTGGTACCAGGACATAACACATAGTGGTACCAGGACATAACACATAGTGGTACCAGGACATAACACACAGGGGTACCTGGACATAACACATAGTGGTACCAGGACATAACATAGTGGTACCAGGACATAACACGTAGTGGTACCAGGACATAACACATAGTGGTACCAGGACATAGCACACAGGGGTACCTGGACATAACACACAGTGGTACCTGGATATAACACATGCATAGTGGTACCAGGACATATATAGATATAATTATAATTATTATAATTATATATATAATCATCAGAGGTGTCTCAGTTTGCCACACATGGCTTAAGTTGCAGAAAGAGTGCAGGTCGCCACCACCGCCATTCAGCTGTCAATGACATCATCTACAGAGCTTTGGTTGCAGCACATGTTCCATCACGTCTGGAGCCTTCAGGCCTGTATCGTTCAGATGGGAAGCGACCTGATGGTGTCTCAATTGTCCCTTGGAAGTGTGGCCAACTTCTGGTGTGGGACGCAACGTGTCCGGATACTTTTGCACCTTCTTACTCCACAATTGCTGCAAAGCAAGTTGGAGCAGTTGCTCAACAGGCAGAAGAAAAGAAGATGCAGAAGTATAAACACCTTGACTCTTGCTACTTTTTCACTCCAGTGGCAATAGAAACAAGTGGAGTTTTTGGACCAAAGACAATGGAGTTCCTGAAAGGTTTGGGACATCGGTTGAGGCAGGTGTCTGGAGAAGCCAACTCCTTTGCATACCTCACTCAGAGACTCTCAGTTGCCGTCCAACGTGGCAATGCAGCTTCCATGTTGGGAACAATGAAGATGGGCAGTCAGGAGGAAGAGTTTTTTGTATAGTATATTGTGTGAGTGAGTGAGTGTTAGGATAAGTATCATGTTGTTTGTTTTGTTCATTTATCTTGTAACTTGTGAATTTTGATATTTTAATGTATAAAGATATTGTTTTTATGATCATAACGCCACAAATGTACATTAACAGACTTAGTAGCGAAGCGAGGGTGGCAAGGGGGGAGGGGGGGGGTGGGGGGGAACATATAATTATTTCCCTGAGCGCAGATAGCTGCCAAAATGCTCCAAAGTTAATTATCGTGAACGGGCTTGAAACATCCGCATGCAAACCGAATACCTTATTTGGCCAAACGCGAGTATAGTCTCGTACCCAGACCCACACTCGCAGTTGTGGATAGATTACATCACCGCTATGCGTAGGTTTGATGCAATCCATCCGCAGCGAGACTACCCCCAGCACTAGTGTAACTAAATGCGAGGGAGACCCCCGTATTCGAGCGCCCAACAACCATATGGCTACGTCAGACTACACCATGCCCACTTGAAAACGCACTTCAGCGCCCCCCCCCCCCCCCCCCACACACACACACACACATTCCTACGCTCCTTCTGACTATATGGAGAGCCACAACGTTGAACCATAGATCCAATGTAACTTACATGTATAGGATAATAATCATAATATGCACGCAGCCAATGATGCAACATACTTACTTAAATTACGCATATTTAATTTGATTTCATTTCCTCCAATTCCATGTGCTTTAATAGTATATAGATCGTTTGGAGCAAAACGTACGCGTGTCTACAGAACAGCAGTTGCATTTTCTCGTTGGATATCATGGAAGGAGGTGGGTAGAAGCTGTATACCGGTATATAAGTACTGTTTGATTTGTGGGTTTGATATTCGTGTTCCAATCGCCGCTTATTTTACCTCACACCAACTGTAGCCTGTAAAGTATCACCCGCCTTGGTTATGTAAATAGCGAATATTTGAATTTGAAGTGTGTTCAAGTACAGCTCGTACGCAGATGTACCTATGCCCTTTGAGTTTGGCTTGCTAGTTAGCTTATGGTGATTGATACCAAATGAGCATTTTAGTACAACAAGAAATACACGTAGGAGGGCAAACATTCAACATGTTCTAACCCTCCAGTCACCATAACCTTTGGTCCTGCCTCTCTCTTGTGGCCATTTTACAGAAGTTATGTTTGATGGTGACATGATGGAGCAGAAGGAGCTTGTACCAATGGAGCAGGGAAAGGAGGAAGGTGATGATCAACTGAAGCATGGGGAGCTGACAAAACAGGAGGGGTCAGAAGATCCCACAAGGTATGAACAATATTAATAAGTGGATGCAACCCTGACATGGTATATATTACCAAGCCATGCAGTAATGTATAATGTCCGTGATTGGTTAGATATGATCTGATACCTTAGAGAGTGACCTTTATTCTGCATAGCACCCAGTCTGCCTATGAGAGATAGATACTCATAAATCTGCAAAAAGTCATTTTATCAAGTGTGGCCATTCTGCACAGATAGCTTAGAAGGGGTTGTTGTGTAGATTAGACCCCCCCCCCCCCCCCCCCCCCCCCCCCCCCTCCCCTTTTAACTTTAGTACCTACTTTCAAGGGATGGTATGCAATCATAATCAACCAACAACTTATCAACACTGAAGTTCATGGGACATCTCAGCCCTGGTCAAAATCAGTATATATGCTATTGCGTTTAATGCTAAGACCCCTCTTTATGTATCGGAGCATTATGGCACAAGCTAGGCTGCCTTTGTGGCTGGCCGGGAATCTCTCCTATTGCGATCTTTGTGTGGCCGTATCCAATGGGAGATCTGCTGTACAGTGGTGCCAAAGACACCATTCCATTCCTAACAGCAAACAATGTCAGGGATATGAACCTGGCTGATAGAGGTTGAGAACAAGAAGGTTTAGCGTGATGTTTCCCTAGAAAAGGACGCGTTTGAACATTTTTTGAATGTAAAGGTTAAAAATACAATTTTTTTTTTTAATAATCCTGATTATATCCAGGCAGTTACCTCAAAATTACCACAATTCTGAGAATTATTCATTTGAAGGAGTTTTAGAGGTTTATAGACACCCCATGTTTCACAGCGTTGCACAGACGCCATTTTTAGCATCTTAATTTGGCCGCACGGCCGGCTGACCGCTTGCCATAGAAGCGCTTTTTAAACTGCAACTCCATCTTTAAGCCAAGTTTGACCGCAATGCAACATGTTATATGGCTTTTACACTTTATGAAAGGTTAAACATGTACGGTCTGGGTACGAGACACGCGTAGGCTGCCTTAACACCCCTGAGCTAGAAAAGGACACGTTTGAACATTTTTTGAATGTAAAGGTTAAAAATACAATTTTTTAATTTTATAATCCTGACTATAATCCAGGCAGTTACCTCAAAATTACCACAATTCTGAGAATTATTCATCTTTGGTCTACTAAGACCACAGTAGGCAAAAATGGCAGAAGAACTCTCTGTAGGCCATAGCAGGTAGGGAGCTGTAAATTTTAAACTTTTTTACCCCAATTCTGAGAATTATTCATTTTTGGTCTACTAAGACAGCAGTAGGCAAAATGGCAGCAGAGCTCTCTGTAGGCCATAGCAGATAGGGAGCTGTAAATTTTAAACTTTTTTACCCCTACGAATGCCCTTAGAGGTAAAGGGGCGGGGGTCAGGAGCCCCTCCCCAAAATAGTATTGGAGAGGCTATCAGGCAGGACCACACCCACTGTATGTACCAGCATGTGTATCTTTCCATCTCTTGATAGGCAGACTTCTTATTCAGAACTCAGACATCAACCACTATAAGGGTGCAATAGTATACACATGCAAGGTTATTATTACTGAGGATATGATACAACCAATATATATGAAGTACTGAAATGACTTTATGTTCCATTTTTACCAACTAAGCACAAATGTAAATCACATGTAATGCAAAGTAGCAGAATGTTTGAAGCAGCCATGCTTAATGCTTTGGCATAATTGATGCTTCCAGCCCTTGGGGAAGTAGACTCCATCACGTTGATGCTCCTGGATCATCTTGGCTCTTGCACGTTCTCAAGGGGCAAGATGAATAGCGAGGTACTTCCATGCAAGCATTGTAATAGTCGGGTACCCAGACTACAACCAGTGGCAGTGTGGCCGGGGGGGGGGGGGGGGCAGGGGGGGCAATTGCCCCCCGCCCCTCCCAGCAGCTCTGAAAATAGGGGTGCCAAAATGCGGAGATGGCACCAAATTGACAGCTGAGGTATGCATGATGTCTCAACTGAAGTAAAGTTAGCCTGGAATGCACTGCTCTTCCACTGCACATTCAGATCTTCTGTTACTTATGAATGGTTATTAAGATCAATTATCTCTAACCTTAATCATTTGATATAACTACTTATAACTGCTAATTACAATAACTTTCAGTATCAGTTGTGACGGGTATGTTTAAAGCATGAAATGCTATTCCTGACTCGAATTGTTATTATTTTAAAGTGTTGCATTCATTTCTGGACATCTGGTACATATTTTGCTTATAAGCTTGAAACAAAGTATGCAAACAGCACAGTAAGGCATAAACTGGTGGGCATTAATAAGCCACTTCTTACAGTGAGCTAATGGAGGAATCCTTTTCACACATCATCTTCTGTGGTGTGTGCTCCAAGCCCTACAATGACCCAATAATTCTACCATGTTTGCACTTCTTCTGTCAGCAATGTCTCCACCATGAGATAGAGAGAAGTGGTTCCCAACAACTGTTCAAATGTCCTACCTGTGAACGAAGCACCTGCATCCCAATGGGAGGGGCCAGTGTTCTCACTCAGAACCTCCATCTTGGATTTGAAGTAGAGGTAGCTGGGTACATGTCCAAGATTGTGAGCAACAGTGAGGTGTGTTGTGACCCATGTATAGATGGACACAGTGGTCCTGCAGAGGTGTTCTGTTGTACATGTTATCGATTCATTTGTACCTTCTGCCATGAACACCACAAACGCCATCCGGAACTGTCCAAACACAATATGGTTGGACTGGACCAGGAGGGAGCCAAACAACTGCAGACCACCATGAAGCCAAGAGACCATTACTGCTCTCAGCCTAACCATGAGGACAATAAGCTGAACTTTTATTGTGAGACCTGTAAGTTGCTGGTGTGTAGAGACTGCACCACAGTAGCCCACAAGGACCATGGTGTGAGTGAAGTGTCCACTGTTGCAGAGGCTCATCCAGGTGACATGAGAAGGACACTCCAACATGTGCAAGACACATTGGCTGGTGCCATTGCTGCTAATGAGAAGACCATGAAACTAGTGGAGACCTCCAAACATGAAGCTGAACTGGCCATCAATGTGGCTTTCAAACAGCTACTTGAAAGACTTGTGGAAAGGAAGAAGGCACTGCTTTCAGAGATGGAATCCATTGCACTGACCCAGACAACATCCCTTACCCTCCAGAAGGAGCAGCTTGAGAAGATCCAACAGAATATCAGTCACTACTCTGAGGTGACCTCCCACATCCTCCATACTCACACTGACCATGAGGTGGTAGCTATGGGAGAATGTATACCCACTGAACTGAAGGCTTCAATTATGGAGGTTGAAAATATGTCCCCCTTGACAAGCCAATATGGTCCCATCACTGCTGATGTACAAGTGGATACTCTTATGAAGGAGCTATCAATGTTTGGTGATGTGTATCAGCAATCTCCTGTTCCTTGTGAAAGTGATTTCACAATTCAATCTGTGATGAGAAGGAACACAAAATGTTTGGTGAAATTGGAGGCGAGGATGTTGAATGGAGAGAGGTACCCACATGGTGGTGTACAGGTTGAGGCTGAGATGAGGTCCAAGGCCCATAATGGAGCAGTTGTGTATGGAAAGGTGGAGGACCACAGGGATGGTACCTACACCATCACCCTCACCCCTCAGACTGTTGGTCCTCACCAGCTGGTCATCACAATGGATGGCCAACATGTACAGAACAGTCCTCATGACCTTGATGTTACATACTCCCTCACCTTATGTAATGCCCAACAAGTGATCAGGTGCAGTCTTCCATTATGTGTTGCCATCCATGACAATGGAGACATCTACATAGGGAGCAGGGATCGCTGCATTTATGTGTTTGATCAAACAGGTCAACTGAAGAATACCATAGGTAGTGGTGGAAGTGGTGATGGTCAGTTCAGACGTCCTCGTGGTATATCCATCAAGGGAGATGTGTTGTATATTGCTGACAGTGGCAACCATCGTATACAGATGTTGTCATCAAGGGGAGAGTTCATTCATAAGTTTGGTCACTATGGATCTGGTCAGGGACAGTTTAATGAACCCCATGCAGTCATTGTTGACTCAAACAACAGACTGATTGTTTCTGACCTTGGTAACCATAGGATACAAATATTCGATGAAGAAGGTGGTTGGTTATTGACCATAGATGGTAAAGGTACTGGCAACAATAGTTTTATGTATCCAAGGGGTCTTGCCTTAGACCCTCAGGGAAATATTCATGTTGCAGCCATTGATTTTATCAAAGTCTTCACTAAGGTAGGTGTCTATGTCAGAACATATGGTGATCTAGCAGCTCCACGTCCCTGGGGAATAGCCATTGATGATGAAGGCAACGCCTTAGTCAGTGATTACAGATGTCTCTCCATATCTGATCACCATGGTAACAAGATCCATGAAGTGGGGAATTTTAAGGATCCCTATGGTATTGCACTAGATCCCAGAGATGGCAGTGTGTATGTTGCTGACTATGGTGCTAGATCTGTACTGACGTATTCAATTAATTAGGTACTGTATGATGTAATGTTCTGCAATATATGTGGACTATGGTGCTAGTTTTTGTTTATGTGCTGTATGATGTAATGTGTTATAATGTGGTGCTATGTGAATGCATATGATATCATAACCAAAAGGGTTAATTCAATGACATATTCCAAATATGGGCATCTGAGCTGTATGCAGCTAGTGACATACACACCTCTAAGCTTTGCAGGTCCCCAGACCTAATGAGACACCAGGCCATGGTAATAATTGCTCCTATATCATGCTCACTTCACCCAACCCACATAACATTGGTGCCACATTCTTTGTGTGTGTGCAGCCTCTTCTGCAGTGATGTCACTGGCCAGACCACACCTATATTAATATAGAAACCAAAAGTGACATCATTTGTAATGATTTATGACATGTATTATAGCACAAAGTTATAAAATGTCTTCTGTCCAGCTGTTATAGTCTACTTACAATGCACAAGCTAGATGCTCAAATGACAGCCAGGGGGGAGGGGGGGGGGGGGGGGGGTTGTTATAACAACTTTGTTGCAGCATCGAAAGTGATCTTCCAACCAATCACCTTGTTGTCGAAGGCTGAGGTGTAAAGGTTACATCTCTGGTGGCTGTCCAGAGACCACGCTGCACTGCACACCAGACAACGATGACCCTAAGAGATAGGGAGGCGTTAATTTGCTCACTCTAGGGATGACATCAGGGGGAGGGGCTTCACTAGCATAAGGTGCAATCAGATAAATTACAGCCTTATGTACACATACACACACACACACACACACACACACACACACACACACACACACACACACACACACACACACACACACGCACCTGTCTATCTCTCCTTGGTAACTGAGCCAGCCTGTTCCCAGCAAGATTCTACAGTCTAATGTGGCCATTATCCAGGGGCAGGGACAATATCCAATTCTCATACTGGATCCTGGGGACGAGGGGTGGTAGTCATAGCAATCACACACATGCCCCACCCTCTCCTGTTAACCCCACGGTCCAGTCGTATGGAGTTTGTAGGTGACCTCATCTTTCTGAGGTCCCATATCTGCGTGATTAAGAGGACAGTTGGACAAGGAAAGAAATGTTTAATTAACTCCTCCTCCTCCTCCTAATCGAAATAACAACCAACCATTTTAAAATTTCCTTGTAAAAGTGAGCTAACAAATCCAGCAGAAGGAAAATAAAATTTCTGTCCCTCAAGCCAAATCCTGGCCGGCTAGTAAAATTAAGTAAGCTAATATCCACACCCTCTGCTACTTCCATGACGTCACTTGCCAACGTTTCATACACAAGCCAGTTCCTACCACTGGCCAATTTTGCTAATGCAAGTCTTTTAGCTATTTTGTCTTGTGCAAGACAACACAAGATAAATTCTGCATGCAAAGCAAGTTACTTACCACTTTCTATTATTGGTATACAATTCCAGCCAATCTCCAGCCACAAGAAGTGCAGTACTTTGTGACACCCAAAGTGAGGAAGTAGATGAGTGGAAGTAACCCAAGGTAGCATGCTTCTAACCGTTGTCTTGGGAACACTGAACATGTACTCAGAAAACAATACAATGTGTACCCCTAGCTAACATCCCTCACATTTTATTAGTCCCATCAAATCCTAATATAAATAGTATTCACACAGACTTGGAACAAGGTGCATTCCAATATTACACCACACCCACTGGTTGGAATAATTCAATAGCAGCAGGTGGGAATTATACATGTTTCATGCATTCAGTAGAATCAGTACCCTGTAGGAACATTTCTTCTTTTCACAGCAAGCTGTGAGATGGAGATGCAAATAACTATTTTTATAAAGTAGTAAACTTTATCTTTTATTTCTGCAACTTTATCTTTTATTTATAAGACCAAAATGTCAGCTGGGTGGGTGTGGCTGTAATTGAAGGTGAGATTATTACCATTTCCACCTGGACACCCAGATGACAGGACTACTCTGCAAGGACATCGCACAGTTTGCTGTGGTGGGAAACCACATCACCACCTGATGGCCAGGTGGGTCCAGGGCTATCTCAGGGCACAGTGGGCAGCATGAGCCATAAGAATGGTCCCCAGGCCAAGCCACCATCTGATACTGGGAAGGATCGAGATGGAGACCAACACCTCTGCTAATTATTATCAAGATCTGGTACCTGGCATACAGTGCAGATGGGATCATTTATGTTCACACTGCTAAGGGCCATGCTAACAAGCGTGTGAGGTGTGAGGTTATTGGGAACTTGCTCCTTTGTGCATGTGAAGTTTCTTGTTATCATTTTGCTGTTGTATTTGATGTCCTTCTGATGTGATGCTGGTTGTTGTGCTACAAGAATGAAGGGAACTATGAGAGGATGGTTGCATGTGTAGGTAGTTATAAGCTTGCTAAGCGGATACATGTTATGTGTTGCATGTGTAGATGTTGGTATGTGTGTGGTCATCATATGTATTGAGTACCTTATAATTATCTGGTGGTATGTATATGTTGGGTGATGTGTGTATTGTATTGGGGAAGAGGGGCAGTGAGATGTGCAATGTCTGTACCTTCACAGTGAAGGGGCTGGAGATACGTACATGTATGTATAACTAAGGAGCTGATCTGCCTGTACACCTGAGAGGGGAGGTGTCTGCAGCCTGTACATCTGAGAGGGGAGGTGTCTGCACACAGCCTGTACACCTGAGAGGGAAGGTGTCTGCACACAGCCTATACACCTGAGAGGGGAGGTGTCTGCACACAGCCTGTACATCTGAGAGGGGACGTGTCTGCACACAGCCTGTACATCTGAGAGGGGAGGTGTCTGCACACAGCCTGTACACTTGAGAAGGGAGGTGCCTGCACACAGCCTGTACACCTGAGAGGGGAGGTGCCTGCACACAGCCTGTACACCTGAGAGGGGAGGTGCCTGCACACAGCCTGTACACCTGAGAGGGGAGGTGCCTGCACACAGCCTGTACACCTGAGAGGGGAGGTGTCTGCACACAGCCTGTACACCTGAGAGGGGAGGTGTCTGCACACAGCCTGTACACCTGAGAGGGGAGGTGCCTGCACACAGCCTGTACACCTGAGAGGGGAGGTGCCTGCACACAGCCTGTACATCTGAGAGGGGAGGTGCCTGCACACAGCCTGTACACCTGAGAGGGGAGGTGCCTGCACACAGCCTGTACACCTGAGAGGGGAGGTGCCTGCACACAGCCTGTACATCTGAGAGGGGAGGTGCCTGCACACAGCCTGTACACCTGAGAGGGGAGGTGCCTGCACACAGCCTGTACACCTGAGAGGGGAGGTGCCTGCACACAGCCTGTACACCTGAGAGGGGAGGTGCCTGCACACAGCCTGTACACCTGAGAGGGGAGGTGTCTGCACACAGCCTGTACACCTGAGAGGGGAGGTGTCTGCACACAGCCTGTACACCTGAGAGGGGAGGTGCCTGCACACAGCCTGTACACCTGAGAGGGGAGGTGCCTGCACACAGCCTGTACATCTGAGAGGGGAGGTGCCTGCACACAGCCTGTACACCTGAGAGGGGAGGTGCCTGCACACAGCCTGTACACCTGAGAGGGGAGGTGCCTGCACACAGCCTGTACATCTGAGAGGGGAGGTGCCTGCACACAGCCTGTACACCTGAGAGGGGAGGTGCCTGCACACAGCCTGTACACCTGAGAGGGGAGGTGCCTGCACACAGCCTGTACACCTGAGAGGGGAGGTGTCTGCACACAGCCTGTACACCTGAGAGGGGAGGTGTCTGCACACAGCCTGTACACCTGAGAGGGGAGGTGCCTGCACACAGCCTGTACACCTGAGAGGGGAGGTGCCTGCACACAGCCTGTACACCTGAGAGGGGAGGTGCCTGCACACAGCCTGTACACCTGAGAGGGGAGGTGCCTGCACACAGCCTGTACATCTGAGAGGGGAGGTGTCTGCACACAGCCTGTACACCTGAGAGGGGAGGTGTCTGCACACAGCCTGTACACCTGAGAGGGGAGGTGTCTGCACACAGCCTGTACATCTGAGAGGGGAGGTGCCTGCACACAGCCTGTACACCTGAGAGGGGAGGTGCCTGCACACAGCCTGTACACCTGAGAGGGGGGTGCCTGCACATAGCCTGTACACCTGAGAGGGGAGGTGCCTGCACACAGCCTGTACATCTGAGAGGGGAGGTGTCTGCACACAGCCTGTACACCTGAGAGGGGAGGTGTCTGCACACAGCCTGTACACCTGAGAGGGGAGGTGTCTGCACACAGCCTGTACATCTGAGAGGGGAGGTGCCTGCACACAGCCTGTACACCTGAGAGGGGAGGTGCCTGCACACAGCCTGTACACCTGAGAGGGGAGGTGTCTGCACATAGCCTGTACACCTGAGAGGGGAGGTGTCTGCACATAGCCTGTACACCTGAGAGGGGAGGTGTCTGCACATAGCCTGTACACCTGAGAGGGGAGGTGTCTGCACATAGCCTGTACACCTGAGAGGGGAGGTGTCTGCACACAGCCTGTACACCTGAGAGGGGAGGTGTCTGCACACAGCCTGTACATCTGAGAGGGGAGGTGTCTGCACATAGCCTGTACACCTGAGAGGGGAGGTGTCTGCACATAGCCTGTACACCTGAGAGGGGAGGTGTCTGCACACAGCCTGTACACCTGAGAGGGGAGGTGTCTGCACACAGCCTGTACACCTGAGAGGGGAGGTGTCTGCACACAGCCTGTACACCTGAGAGGGGAGGTGCCTGCACACAGGGGAGGGGTAACTATAAACATATCAGCAAGAGAGGGATATTGATGATGTGGGCGTACACCTGAGAGGGGGTGGAACTGAGCTTCCTGTACACATAACTACAAACATCATATTGATATTGATGGTGTGTACAGACATCTGCAATGTCTATACATTTGGAGTGAAGGGGTTGGAGGTAAGAACATGTACAAGGGAGCTGATGTGCATGTGCACATAGCTATAAACATATCAGCAGGAGAGGGATATTGATGATGTGGTGTTCACCTGAGAGGGGGTGGAACTGAGCTGTCCATACAAAGGGGAGGAGGTAGCTACTTCTATATGTAGTGATGTAGATCTTGTGTATACCCACACTTCACCCCCTCTTAGATCTCTACCCTTCCCTAGGACTATAGTACAGTTATAGACATGCCTATATCCAAAACAGCACACACAAAAGGTATATGCACTTGAAGACAACAATCAAGCCCACCCCCAGGTGAAGGCACAGAGATGGAGGTTACCTATAATATTCCCTCCCTCCCACCCTCCCTGTAGTATGTATTGTCCAGGAGCACGCATCTACAGGTAACAGCTTGCGCAGGTGTACAATGATAGAGCTAGCACAAACCACATGTGGAGGCTAATGTTATTCATAATGACATCACGTGCACACAGTTGTGGTTATGTAACTATTATGGTTTATTATTGTTACGTTGTACACCAGTCAGAAATATGCAATGTATGTTTGGTCTGGAACACTGCACACTGGCTAGAGGTCAGGCCACACCAATTGAAGGTGTATGGTGGAGTTATTTCAGGTGCCCCTTGTAAAGGAGAAATGGGCACCTCACCCACATGAGTGGTGATGTTTTCACACCCTCACATCCCTGCCAGGGCAGAGCTGCCAAAACGTTGGTGCATTGGCTGGCAGCCATATTAAGGTGGCCACACACCACCTAGGACTTGGTGTGTGTTGGTCCAGTGGTGCTAGCCATGAAGAAGTATGTACAGCTTTTTTGCCCCAAGCTTCACACCAAGGTGATGCATGTCCACCCCAGCCCAGAGCACAGTGACCTGTATACATATTGTATGTGTATCCCCTCCAACTGATCGCCTCACTACTACTTGCTTTCCATTCAGTTCAATACTCCTAGCTTGCAGAACCTTTTCTTCTCCTGTGTCCACATTACATGCTCAGCCTCTCAAGGTCTTACCTGGTTATGTCTGCTGCAGTCACACACTCCACCCCTCACATCTTGAGTGGGAGGACTGGACATGTCCACAGATTGCTGCCATCATGTGATCCCTCCTCTTCCCTATTACAGGGGCATACGCAGGATTTTATGAAGGGGGCGGTAATATAATATTGAACGAGCGGGGGGGGGGGGGGGGGGGAGGGGGGATCCGAGCGAGATCCCCTTGCGTTTTGCCACGTACGAGTGGAGTTAAGGTCCCTCCCACGGTGCCATTCAATTTATCCTTCGCTACTGGTTCCATATTTACCTTGCGGCTTGCGCACATATAAAAAAAAGTTCAGAGCCAAAAGGGCTATCCCCCACAATCCCTACCCTCAACCTTCCTCTCCACACGCTGATAATATACAGGGTGTTTCACAATCAAGGAAAATTGTTTAAAAACTAACCGCAAGCAATTAATTAACTTTAAATTGTTGATCAATGCTCTATTAACTTGAGCTTAAATGTTGATGTAAACAAATTGAATATTATTTTAATAATTAATTTAATAAAATCAAAAAAATAAAATTAACAAAAAGAATTAATAATTTTTTTATAACACCGAATCAAAACATACCATTTTAGAGGCATCCAAAAGTTCCAACATATCCTTGAATTTTAATGATATCAACTTGGCCGAATTTATTAATAAATTCAAACCACTAAATCGAGATACAATGGCCCCTAAATCAAGTACATTGCGAAAATCAAAAAATCAAGATTTCAATCTTGAATAACTTCTAAATGGAAGCAGTTACTTAAGTACAGTTTGCATCTTTTAACTAACCATTAACCCTACATTTATTAACATTAATAATATTGAATAGGGGTTTTGGGACTTTTATTATTGTTAATTAACCATTAAAGATAATATTAATTTTTTTTTCACCAGCATGTCTTCTTTTGATGTTAGAACTTTTAATAACAATCACCAGTTAATTAACTGCTTGTGGTCAATTTATAAACAATTTTCCTTGATTGTGAAACACCCTGTATAATACAACAAACACACAGGCAGTGTCCCATGACCTCCTCACACCTTCAGGACCTGGGCTGCATGCATGGACTAATAAACTTTGTAAGCAGTTCTTTGTGAGAGGCCAGGGTAGTGGTTTAGGTCAACTTATGGTGGTCATTTTGTGGTAGGCCAGCTCAGGGTGTATCAACTTCTGGTGGTCACCTTGGAGCCATATATACAACATATTTGGTTCAGTACATGCCATTCTTCACACCACACCAGCACCACTGCACTCCTACACATCTCACTGCAATATTACCCTAACAAAGGCACCCACCCCACCCCCAGCCTGCACATAGCAATGTGGTGATTTTTTTTTTAAATTAAATATATGATTATGACAGCAAAACAAATCATCAAAACATCTGAACAATTCACACAAAATGAGCTAGAGTACATTGTTCACAGCTTCATGGATCACCTGATCCCTGTGATCAAGGAGGTCAACTGTTCAGACAACAGGACTTCACCAACACTAGCACACCTCAACACACCAATGATTGTCCTCCAGGTATAAGGAGGTGACCCACGTCTCCTCCACACACCAAACATCTCAACATATGCTCTGTGGTGGTCAGATGGTGTGGACCTATCACTTGAAGCTCACCTAGTGTGAGGCCAAGCTGAAGTCCAACTTGATGGCTCACTGTCCAGGGACAAAGGAACTGTACAGAGATGGAACAGATGGTGATCAAATGGTATTACCACACATATCACCCACCTGTTGTACTTGGCTTTTGTTCATCCAAATCTGTTTCTCCAAATTCATTTTTCCGTTTCCGGGAAATGCTCTTCCCCAACCACATCAGCTGGTCCTCACTCAGGTCTCCATTCTGGTCTTCTAAAATGGTACACTTCCACTTGTATGCTGACCTTGAACATACCACTACAGCTACATGAGGAGGGTCTGAGGTACAACGGGATCCTGCACACATGAAGGCATCTTCAAACTGGACATTATGGTACTTGAGCACACTACAGGCACTCTTGATACCAATGTGGACAAGACCTCTTATCTCCCTATACACCTCACTTGAAGCCTCATCAACATGCACTTCTATATAGGAGAACATGTCAACAAGGGTCACAATTTCTGCAGAGTCCTTATGTACTAATCTGATGCAGTTGCGATACAGACACAACGGCTTGCCCCTATCCATGCACACCTTCCAAGAAGATGAAAGTAGAAGGGCCACAAGACAGCAAAACAGACCACTAGGAATATAGCCATAGGTGAACCTAATCATCAGGGAGGCACCTCTTTCAAAGTACTTGGACACTTGGGTGGAGTCCAGGTGGGGCAGCAGAACAGGCATCAAGTACTCACCATCTCTGATCATAGCTATGGCACCACGACTCACCAGCAACTTCACTAGATCTTGTGGAGTGAACAGACCCTCTTTGTAGTGCTTTGAAAATTTCCCCAGTAGCTCCACTGACAACAGGCCATGGTCCCTGAACATGACCAGGTCACCTCTAACTGCCACACCCATCTCTGGATTATCTCTCAGCTTGTGGTGGTGCTGCACTAGTTCAGTCACCTTGGTGAGGACTACCTGGGGGTCACAGAACACTGTCTGGGGAAGAACCTCTGGGTAATATATGAACACATTGTATTTGACAAGATGGTGCAAGGCAGCAGAGAATGCATCTCCCTCAATGTGAAACCTTTTAGCAGACACCTGACATTCTACAAGACTCAAGACACCATCATGGGAAGACCTTTGGAGTACAACCTCCAGCCCAAACCATGCTATAGGCATTTTTATTAACTGCTGGGGTGACATGGATATGATTTGCTTCCTAAGTACCTGGGCAACATGTCTGTCCACATCTTCAGGGGAAAGGCCATTCACAGCAAATATCAGCTCTTTCATTCCTTCTCCATAATACAACACAGTACAGTGGATAGTATCTAGTAATGCCTGGAGCTGTTGGTTTTTCTCTTGGATGGTTTCAGCACAGTTATCTTTGGCATCTCTGTGTGTTCCAACGATAATGATTGGATGAGCATCCTGTGAGTGAATTGCTCCAAGACAGTGTTGAAGGATCTGTTTATGAGAGAGAGATGATCGATATGGTTTACCAACAGGCTTGCCATCTGCTCCATAGTACTCAATGGTGGGGTGATGTGATAGCTCTTCTGACAGCTTCAGCACAAATATTGTTACCATGGGATCTTGAATGAACAATGGAAGGATGTCATGGTATTGCAGCTGACCACCACTGTCAATGAACTGGGTCCACTTCACACCAAACAACTTCTTGTTATCTACAGAGGGAGATTTAGGGTTAATCCAAGCAAATAACAAGGCCTGCTGCTCTTACCTGAGGATTGGTTGATGTGATGAACCAGCTCATCCTCTATATCTGCAGTCTTGCTCTGTTCAGGCTGGGTGGTGTCCTTGGTGATGTTTACACCAGCAGGGGTGGGACCAACAGCTCCATCACTGGGTACATTGGAAGGGTCTATGGCCATCTTTGGGAGAGTGCTCACCACATCAGCCAATGATGGTGCCATGGATACACCACCTTTGATGGTTCCTCCAATAACACTCATCAGTGCCTGGTCATCTTCAACCACAAACCAGTCATCCTCCTCTTGTCCACCCACACCAGCCAGTGTGAAGGAGATGGCTCTAACAGGGTTGTCAGCCAGTCCTGTACTGACACGTTGCTTTGGATGGTCCTTCTTGAGAAGGAGGTGTTTAAGGTGAGTCTTGCCAACACCAGCAGCTCCAAGGATGAGGCACTTGGTCACTGAAGTTTCCACATATCCCTTGGTCATGGCCTCCTCATAGAGTCTCCTGAATGAAGGTATCAAACTACATATGCAAAAAGTATAAAGCTAGCCATAGCCACTATATTGAATTAAGGCCATGTATGTGGGGTACCTAATATTTAGAATAACACACCACATGTCCACAGTATGACAGGATGTTTGGGTATGTTGGGTTACTATTAGTAGGTACAGCTCTCAAAGCAACCATTACTGCCTTCATAGAATGCTCCCCTAAAACATGGTACTTGTAACTACATAGAAGTCTAAAATGGATGGCCTGGGGAACCCCCACCCCTCAGGTGACATTCATGCTTAACTATGGTCAAGGGTGTGACTACTCTCACCCTAGTGAAGGAAGTGTTTTTACACACATGTGCACAGTTGTGTTCTAAAGACTAGCATACACAGGTCAACTTCCAGGCTGGCAAATCTCTTTGATCTTTTTGTTGACTTATTGCTATATTTTAGAAAGGTTTTCTATTTTGACAAATTGCACAACCACAAGTAAATAATCCTTAAAATAGCCGAATGGTAGTATGGTACATCTGGTAGCTCTCTACAGATCACCCCCACAGGTACACATGACCACCATCAACATGCCCACAGGCACACTCCAACCATTCACACACCTGTCATCTGTGTTCAAAGGACTAGGGAAGACCATAGCCAGACCTGAAAATAGTCTGGTTAGTCAAGTACTGTCCATAACACTTGTATGACATACCTTCCACAGTGACCCTCAAGACCCTCTTACTGTCCCCATCAACCACCAACAGCCTTCCTCCTGACAGCAGTAGAGTGTCTACAAAGGAGCACTCAAACGGCATGTCTCCAACATGCTGCCACTTCTGATCAACAGGGTGGAGGGCATAGATGGCAGAGGTCTTCGTTGATCCCACCTGGTCCTCTCTTCCTCCAATGGCAAGGAGCACACCATCAACCACACATACAGCTGAACAGTAGTATGGTACATCTGGTAGCTCTCTCCAGATAGATTGCTGTGTGTCTTCTTGTGACTGTACAGCAATCTGTGTGTGTGTGTGTGTGTGTGTGTGTGTGAGGATGCACATTAAAGATGAGTGATGTACTAGCAGTCATGTGGATGTGTGTACCACTGGGTACACAGTGTTTATGTGTGGACATCATTGGTGTGTGTGTCCATGTATGAAGCACACACCACACATCAACTACACAGCTCTAACGTCAGCGTGCATGGTGTGCACACGATGGAGACGCTTGTGCGTGTGTGCGTCTCCACCAGTAGAGCTACTACAGCAAGCATCCACACTGTGTGTGTGGTGTGGATGCACGCCACATGTGTGCACACGTGTGCGTGTGTGTAGGACCACGCTGAGCGTGCGTGTGTTGCAGGAAGCGTCCACGCGCTAGGTGTGTGGTGTGTGTGTCCCACGGGTCAGCTACACACACACTGAACAAAGGGACAGAGATGCTACACAACAATGCTCAGTGGCTCACCAGGTCATTGATGTTGACACACCACACAGCTGTGGCCATGAGGGCACCTCCCATCACGAAGACCAGATCTCCATGGACAACTGCTGACATGCCCCAACACGGCTTAGGTAGTGATGGTCCAAAGTGCCAGGTCTGTGTCTTCCCATCAAACACTTGAACAGCAGTCAAGAGGCCCTTATCACCTAGCCCTCCCATCACCACCAGACCACCTCCACCAACACTAACTACACAGGACCTCCCACACCCTACCAACATGTCTGACCTGAAAAACCACCTTCCTCTTCTCGACACCATTACCTTCTTACTATACACACCATCTCCCACCTTCACTAACCTTCCCCCACACACTCCTAGTGTGGCCCCAAACTCAACATCATCAGCCCATCTCTTCCACTTATCCTTATCATCTAACTTGTACACTACTCTTCCTCGTCCCCACACAACCCTACCCTCCACCTCCACTAAACCACCACCACCCAACACTCCTCGACCACCTCGCTCTGGAACATTCTCACAAGTTTCAAAATGAAACATTTTTATGTTCTAAAGAAAAGAAATTATTAATAGTTAATTCACAGACAGCACCACCTTCGTTTGGGGACCTAGCTAACTCGTACGCACATTTTTATGTTCTAAAGAAAAGAAATTATTAATAGTTAATTCACAGACAGCACCACCTTCGTTTGGGGACCTAGCTAACTCGTACGCACATTTTTATGTTCTAAAGAAAAGAAATTATTAATAGTTAATTCACAGACAGCACCACCTTCGTTTGGGGACCTAGCTAACTTGTACGCACATTTTTATGTTCTAAAGAAAAGAAATTATTAATAGTTAATTCACAGACAGCACCACCTTCATTTGGGGACCTAGCTAACTCGTACGCACAACAGGTCCACACCACACACACTTCAAGCTTCTGTTTACTACATCGCACACTACCAACGGCTACCTGCTTCATGGCCACAGGTAAGGGGGCCTCTTATGGCCCAACGGAGACATCCCAAACAGAGCATTTCGAGCACTACACTAGGCCATATTGGCTACCTCGCACCACGAGGCTCTCTAGCTATGCCTAATGGCGAGGCTGGCTACCTCAGGCTAATGGGAAGTGATCTTTTTGCTAATGGTGAGGCTATAAATGACTAGACTATACTTGGCTATGTGGTATTACGTCTGGGTTTGATTGCAACTCATGTGTACTCCTTCACACACACACCTAAATACATTACTTACTACTTCACTAGGTGGAAAAGGAAGGCGTAGACCTGAAGGCTTCTATACCGGGTGTCCACAAATGAACGCAACGCTTTTAAATCACTATAGCTCAGGATTACAGTTAACTAACCATTTCATATGTTACAGTACTTAGGCAAATACTACCAGTTCAATTAGATTGAAATTATTCTAAGCGGTAAAGTAATTATATCAAAACCCTTGATTATCAAAATATTCAAAACCCTCGATTATCAAAATTATTCAAGATTAAGGTTAGAGATAATTGATTTTAATAACCATTAATAAGTAATGGAAGATCTGAATATGCAGTGGACCAGCATTGATTTCAAGTTACTGAGTACAATAGTGAGTTATTATCATTTAAGACCATAATTTGCTTATAAATTATTAAGGTTAAAGCTGCTAAGGTTTAACCAATTTTAATCACCACCACTAATTATTCAATTATTAAATGAAGCAGGAAACACCATTTTATTTTGTATTGAATTATGTAGTGGTGAGTTATTAAAACTCAAAGTTCATTAAAATTGTAGTGGTCTTTTAGCATTTTCAAATTTTGATTATTTGTTTTGAATATTAACTAGTACATGTACAACGCCAATGAAGTTTCATACTTTTTCAAACTTCCATCAAAGTTTATGTGCAGTTTATAAATCTCACACTTATTAAAAAGTTGTCGTACATTATTCTGTTGCATTAATTAATTACAAGTTATTTGATTTTATCTTTCAAATTATTAATGGTAATAATGCAGTTCGTATTTGCCTACCTTTGTCACTGTATATTCATAAATTCATTTAGAGTGATAACCCCATTAAGGAATTATATTCTTTTAAAAGCGTTGCGTTCTTTCGTGGACACCCGGTATAAGCACATGCAACTATAACCAGAGATAATATGTATATAGCTTGTGTCTAAGAGGATCTAGGGTAAAGTGGAGGAGTGGACTAGGCTTTGACAATGGGGCATCACTTCCTACAATCATGCAATAGGCTTAAGCCTTTTTTTTTTAGCATCCTTTATTGTGTCTTTCTTTGAAAAAGATAATATAGAGAAGGATTGGAAACGAATCACGTGCGCCAAGCAATTTTAACATAAGCGTGAATCAGACCAAAAAAAGGGGCGGATTTTGTACTTTGAATACAAGTCTTGAATAACCAACTACCCTTTTTGATCTTTAGCAGCGTATAGATAATCCACCATACATGTAGATTCATTAGGCACTGCGAGATTTGGTGTAAAAAAAGTTCACAATGTACGGAGAACGAAAATCAGCCACCTTTTTACCTTGTACCTGTTCTTAGTTTCAACGTAGGCCTATATCTCAATTTAAAAAAACTCGAAAAGGGGGAGAGGCTCTTACAGTCCAATTAATAACCAATGAGCAACTTCACGGAGTGCACGCTCAAGTCTCCGGGCCGTACAAATGTATGGCCACGTGCGCCGTTTCCACCTCTCCTCTACTGTCTATGCTATAACGTTGACACGCGCACACCACTACTGCCCTCCCACACACCTTGGGTAGCTGCGGGGACCTCCTACACCACAATACCACTACCAAAAACTGCTCTCCTATCACTACCCAGAACAAAATAGTCGTCTTTCGCATTCCTGCTTCTTTGGCAGTACACAACCAAAAAAACTTCGTACTATTAAAAGGTGTAGCTACATGTACAGGCACAAACTTGCTAGCACGAGACATAAACCTAGAACAAAACTCACCTTAAAATTTCCACTTGACAAATAAAATAACAAACAAAAGGTCTACAAATATACAATCTACACAGTTTGCACCTAACAACGACAACGACGTCAGCGCCCCTTCCTTTTAATGGCATCTGCGCATGCGCAACTTACATCCACATCAGGGGCTAGGGGCGGATACATGAAAATTGATATGGAAGAACGCACACAACACCATCCCCAACTTTGAAGAGCTCATTGAGAGCATCACGAATATTAATACTTTCAGGTGGTTTGACGTACGTGGCCACTGTACCGTAGTATCATATACCAGGGGCGGACGCAGGATTGAGAGTTAGGGGGGGCACTAAGGGCAGAGGGTAGGAAAGGGGGGTGGGTGCGGGAGGAGGCGTCGCCCTCTCCCGCTCCAGCTAGGGGGTATGGGGGAGCGCTGTAAGCTCCCCCATTGGGGTCTGGGGCGAAGCCCCAGAAGCTTTGCAAGTTCCGCGTTATGAAGCTTCAGAACAATTACGGAATTTCATACCGAATCAGCCTTTACGCCTTCGAGTTGTGCAAACTGCGCATGCGCACGTGCTGCAGCAGCTTTGGGTTTGACGTTCGTCTGACGCACAACCGTTCACTTTCTCTCTAACACGCTTCAGCTCAGGTTAACGGTTACAGGTTAACTTAATATTCTAATTATATATTTTTATCATCCGTGGGGCGTGCGCCCTCCACGCCCCCCCCCCCCCCCCCCCCCCCCCCCCCCCTAAATCCGCCACTGTATACCCACGATGCTGACGCTAGAAAGCCAGGATACGGCTCACACATTAATTTCTACACTCTTATCTCCATTTCCTTCTTCCAGATCTGATAAGACGCTCGGATTAGCGGTTTATTGGAATGGCATATATCTACTGATTTTAGTGGTTATGAAAGGAACTTCCTGACACTTTCAGCTTAAATAACGTTTCTGTTCTTTTTGGATGCCTACAAAATTATGCTTTTAATTAGGTGTCCAGCCCCACACACAACAAACCATCACCACACCCACCTTCACAGACAACATGAAGATGTCAAAGATTGAATGTTCCCTCCATCCTCTTACCCTCTTTGTATGCATAACCTCACAAACCCATGATATGTATGCTAACTCACGCAAACCAATTTCCCAAGGTACATGTACTTTTTATATAATTCCCTGCATAAATACCAGCACCATCCATCTCAACATACCTTAGTAAATACACATACATGTATTGGTACCAGGACATAACACATAGTGGTATCAGGACATAACACATGGTGGTACCAGGACATAACACATAGTGGTACCAGGACATAACACATGGTGGTACCAGGACATAACACATAGTGGTACCAGGACATAACACATATAATTTATATAGATATAATATATTACACTTGTGTTGCATCGACTGATATTGAAGATTGCTGAGGTTGACATGTGTAGAGATTTACTATTCAATAAGTGGTACCTTGATGATGGAGTCCTTGCTGGAACCAGTTTTTCTGTCAGAGCTGCCCTGGATGTCATTTCATCATTGGGTCCTTCTCTTGGGCTATACATCAACTTTGCAAAATGTGAGGTGTTTGGCAAGGCAGAGCTATCTGCATTCCCATCTGAGATCACTAAACGATATCACACTCCTCAACTTAAAATTTTGGGTGCACCAATAGGCGATGAGGAATTTTGTAACAACTTTGTGATCAACAAACAGTCAAGTGTTTCTTTCCTTCTCCAGCAGTTACAAGCGTTGGAAAACCCCCAGCTAGCACTTGCATTGTTACGAAAGTGTGCAGCATTTTGCAAAATGACACACATCTCACGTGTTACACCTCAAACCTTAATAAAGTCAGTCATCATTGTCTGAATTTGATGATAGCATTCACCACTGTTTCACAGAGTGCTTGGCCCTCAATCTGCCACCACAAAGTTCGGGTTGGAAGCAAGCCTGCATAAGCCTTAGCAGAGGAGGGCTTGGTTTAAGATCAGTAGCTGTTCACTCCACAGCAGCATACCTAGGCTCAGTTAGTTCCTCTTCCCCAGACTTGGCATCTAGCCAGTATGTTATAGATGCACTTAACCTGTTCAATCTCCAAGTTTCTGCTGAGGATACTGTATCTATTCCGTTGCCAACGAAGTCTCATTTTCAGCATGATTTGTCACAACGAATTGAGAATTGCCAATTCCATGCACTGTATAACTATGGCAGTCTGGCCGATCGGGCCCGCTTACTCTCAATTTCATCGGTGCATGCCTCCTCATGGCTTCAGGTGGTCCCCTCCCCTCCCCTAGGCAGGGCTGCGACTTGACTACAAGCGAAATGCAGTGGGGCATCAAATGGTGGCTTGGTCTTCCTCTAACACCTGAATTAGGGGTATGTGCTTATTGTCCAGACAAAGCTCTGGATGCACACCATGCTGTTACTTGCAAGTTTGGGGGAGATGTAGTGGCGCGCTACAATGCTCTGCGCAATGCTATTTTTGATTTTTGCAAGCGAGCCCTTCTGAACCCAAAATTGGAAGCAGGTGCAGGTTTGGGTCATGAAAGGAGACTAACTAGACCTGCAGACATACTCATCCCAAGCTGGTCCAATAGTGATAAGCCTGCAGCCATTGATGTGTCCATCACCTCTCCGCTTAAATCAAACATTTTGTCTGAAGCAGGTGTGGTGGCAGGTGCAGCAGCAAGGCAAACAGAAGAGAGAAAGCATATATCCAATGATACTATCTGCTCCGAATTGGGATGGAAGTGTGTACCATTAGTGGTGGAGACGCTTGGTGCTTGGGGAAGAACTGTAGGCCAGTTTTTTGGAGAACTCGCATCACGACTTGCGGCTCAAAGCCATTCCTCAAAGACTATAATGTTGAACAACATCTATGGGAGACTAAGCCTCACACTAGTTCGAGCCAATGCCCGTGCTTTCAATGCTAGGGTGGCTACAACAATGGACTTGCTTGAAGGCTAGGGTAGTTTTGTGCAAGTTCGTGTGTAGTAACGTGTATATATGTGCATTTATTTTATCTCATTTGGAATAACAAAAGCTATGTATTGTCCGAAAAAAAAAAAAAAGTTTTTTAAAATGTATAAAGATATTGTTTTTAATAATCATAAGGCCACGAATTTACATTTACAGACTTAGTAGCGTAGCGAGGGTGGCAAGGGGGGGGGGGGACATATAATTATTTCCCTGGGCGCAGATATGAGGGACCGCCAAAATGCGAACGGGCCTGAAACATCAGCCTACAAACCGTATACTTTATTTGGCCAAACGCGTGTATAGTCTCGTACCCAGACCCACACTAGCACCTGCGGACACCGCTACGCGAAAAATGGCGTGTAGATTTGATGTAATCCATCCGCAGCGAGACTATCCCCAGGCCCCAGCACTAGTGTAACTAAATTCCGAGTATCTATGATGCGAGGGAGACCCCACCCTTCCCCCGTATTCGAGCGCCTAACAACCACACTACGCCACCATGCCCACCTAAACTCACTTCATCCCTCTCCCCCCTCCCACGTTCCTACGCTCTTGCTGACCATATGGAGAGCTACAACGTTGAACCACAGATCCAATGTAAGTTATGTAACTTACATGTACAGTACGTGGCGGCGGAAGGTTTTCATGATTGGTCAGGCCATTTTTAATAATTAATAATAAACCTTTTGCCCCACCCACATCATTAAATACCCAATCAATATAACCATAGATAATAGAGTACTACTCTATTATCTATGATATAACGCATGTACAAAATCAAATCAGATTAATCACTTGCAGCGACCGAATACGTTTTCTCTGCTTTCATTTCCGCTAATAAATTCCTTTGCGATGTCAAATAAATCAATTTCTTCTGTATATAAGCTCCTTGTGAACATTTAGATTGTTCATTCTCTCCTGCGTCATTGTCGATCGTAAGTAAGACTTTACTCTTCACATAGTGCTAAATGATCGCTCACTTGTGGAGTTTGTAGTGCTCAGGCATAACCATTATCAGCTTCATGACATTTATTATTTCATTCAGTAGAACTTTCTGAGCATCACTCAATTGCGTAAGGTATTGTTTACCTTCAAACACGTTGGACACTTTCTCACTTATGGTAGATGTAAGAGTCTCCAATTGAATCTTTAGATTGGTTATATCTGTCACACTGCTCACATCTTCCTTACTCGGATCAATAGTACTCGTAGCCATTTTTTTTTTCGAACTTCCCCATACACATTGACCCTGCCATAGATAAACAATACTGAATGCAGGTGTTAATAGAATAGATTAACGCCAATTTAAAGGCTGCGCTGTGCTACTAAATGTAATTTTTAGCAACAATAATTAGCTATGAAATTTTAATTGTAATGAATATTTAATGAAGTCGGGCCCAAGATTGGTCAGGCCATGGCCTGGTCGGCCTGCCCGGTTCCGCCGCCACTGATGTAATAATTATAATATGCGCGCAACATACTTGAATTGCGCATATTTGATTTCATTTCCTCCAATACCACGTGCTTTAGTATATAGAGCGTTTGGAGCAAAACGTACGCGTGTCTACAGAACTAGCAGTTGCATTTTCTCGTTGGATATCATGGAAGGAGGTGGGTAGAAGCTGCATGTACATGTATACCGGTATATGAGTACTGTTTGATTTGTGGGTTTGATCATAGATTAATAACCTTGTGTTCCAATCGAACTGTAAAGTTATCACCCGCCTTGGTTATTAAAATAGCGAATATTTGAATTTGAAGTGTGTTCAAGTACAGCTCGTACGCTTTGAGTTTGGCTTGATAGCTAGCATATGGTGATTGACACAAAGTGAGCATTTTCGTAGAACAAGAAATACACGTAGGAGGGCCAACATTCAACACGTTCTAACCCTCCAGTCACCATAACCTTTGGTTCTGCCTCTCTCTTGTGACCATTTTACAGAAGGTATGTTTGATGGTGACATGATGGGGCAGAAGGAGCTTGTACCAATGGAGCAGGGAAAGGAGGAAGGTGATAATCAACTGAAGCATTGGGAGCTGACAAAGGAGGAGGGGTCAGAAGATCTCATAAGGTATGAACAATATCAATAAGTGGTAGTCATAGTGATGTGTTGTTGTTAATGCATGCAACCCTGACATGGTATGTGTTACCAAGCCATGCAGTAATGTATAATGTCAGTGATTGGATAGATATGATGTGATATTAAAGTACCTTAGAAAGTGATCTTTATTCTGCATAGCACCCAGTCTGCCTATGAGAGATAAATAGAAAGGGTTGTTGTATAGATTAGAACCCCCCCCCCTTTTAACTTAAGTACCTACTTACAATCAATCAATAACTTATCAACACTGTAATTCATGGGACATTAAAATTTCGCATCATAATGTCCTGGTCAAAATCAGTATATACGCTGTAGCGTTTAATGCTAAGACCCCTCTTTATGTATCGGAGCATTATGGCACAAGCTAGGCTGCCTTTGTGGCTGGTCGGGAATCTCTCCTATGGGGATCTTTGTGTAGCTGTGTCCAATGGGAGATCTGCTGTACAGTGGTGCCAAAGACACCATCTCATTCCTAACAGCAAACAATATTAATGTCCCTGCTGTGGGAGGGATATGAACCTGGCTGATAGAGGTTCAGGCCAAGAAGGTTTAGCGTGGTGTTTCCCTAGAAAAGGATGCAATTGCATGAGCATTTTTTTAATATAAAGGTTAAAAATACAACATCATTATTTGATAATCCTGACTATATCCAGGCAGTTACCTCCAAATTACCCCAATTCTGAGAATTATTCATCTTTGGTCTACTAAGACCACAGTAGGCAAAAATGGCAGAAGAACTCTCTGTAGGCCATAGCAGATAGGGAGCTGTAATTTTTTAGCCCTACAAATGCCCCTAGTGGTAAAGGGGAGGGGGTCAGGAGCCCCTCCCCAAAATAGCATTGGAGGGGCTCTCAGGCAGAACCACACCCACTGTATGTGCCAGCGTGTGTATCTTTCCATCTCTTGATAGGCAGACTTCAGAACTCATCTACCTCTGGCGATAAGGGTTATTATTACTGAGGATCTGATACAACCAATAAATACAAAGTACTGAAATAACCTTTTTACCAACTAAGCACAAATGTAAATCATTTGTAATGCAAAGTAGCAGAATGTTTGAAGCAGCAATGCTTCATGCTTTGGCATAATTGATGCTTCCAGCCCTTGGGGAAGTAGTCTCCATCACGTTGATGCTCCTGGATCATCTTGGCTCTTGCACATTCTCAAGGGGCAAGATGAATAGTGAGGTACTTCCATGCAAGCATTGCAATAGTCGTGTACCTGACTTAAACATGTAAGCACCAATTGATTGGCCTCTCAGGTTAAGCCCTAGCAGCAACATATGTGGATCTGTAAAAATAATAAATTTCTGCAGTACAAATTGCATTGAAATGTGCAGCTAATTATGTTTACATACAAACATTATCCAACACATTCTATTCAAAATAAATAATCAAAACATGAAATCACCACTGCTATTTTAATAACTCACCACTAGTTAATTCAATACCAAATCAAAAAGATGTTTCCTACTTCACTTAATTAGTGGTAGTGATTAAAATTAGTTAAACTGAATAACTTATAAGCACTCACTATTGAACTCTTGAAATCAATGCTGTTCCGCTGCACATTCATTACTTATTGATGGTTATGAAAATCAGTCATCTCTGACCTAAATCATTTGATACATCTACTTAGCCACTTACAATAATTTAAACTAATCATATTGTTAGTATTTCTTTCAGTATCAGTTGCAACGTATGTTTAAAACATGAAATTTTAATCCTGAGTTATAATGGCTTAAACGTGTTGCGTTCATTTCTGGACACCTGGTACATATTTTGCTAATAAGCTTGGTATAAAATAAAGTGCATAAATAGCCCAGTAAGGCATAAACTGGTAGGCATTAATAAGGCACCTCTTCCAGTGTGCTTATGGAGGAATCCTTTTCACACATCATCTTCTGTGGTGTGTGCTCCTACAATGACCCAAGAATTCTACCATGTTTGCACTCCTTCTGTCAGCAATGTCTCCACCATGAGATAGACAAAAGTGGTTTCCAACAACTGTTCAAATGCCCTACCTGTGAACGAATTCGAAGCACCAGCCAATAACAGCTTCAGTCTTAATAACTTTAAAGCAAATTATGGTTTTAAATGTTAAAAACTTACTATTGAACTCAGTAACTTGAAATCAGTGCTGTTCCACTGCATACTAAGATCCTGCGTTACTTATTAGTAGTTATTAAAATCAAGTACCTCTAACCATAATCTTGAATAATGTTGATAATAGAGGGCTTTGAATATTTTGATTTATGAGGGCTTTGATACAATTACTTAACCGCTTACAATAATTTAAATCAAATTGGATTATTAGTATTTGCCTAAGTTCTGCAACATAGGTTAAAGAAATCAAGCAGTTAATTAATTTCAATCCTAAGTTATAGTGATGTAAAAGCGTTGCGTTCTTTCGCAAAGACCCTGTATGTAAACCGGTTTACATATCGTACCACTAAGTACACGGATAGTTTTCCTAACACCGAATGAAGTGCTTTATTTTCCGTATAATCGAGGTGCTGCTTTTCCGTATAATCGAGGGAGCACTGTACATGCACATGTATCTACTCTTAATCCTAAGATCTGCCCATGGTTTGTGCTGTGCATGTAATAAACTTGAAAGTGAAACCCACAACCTTATCTGATGGTTAGAGGCCCATGTAGTGCTGCTATACCTTGCCTGCCCTGAAGCTATATGTAGACCTACCTCCTACATGGACCTACATAGGCCTACCCTGCGTGAACCCTACATGGACCTACATAGGCCTACCCTGCATGAACCCCTACATGGACTTACATAGGCCTACCGTGCATGAACCCCTACATGAACATGAATCTCTACATGGACCTACATAGGCCTACCCTGCATGAACCCCTACATGGACTTACATAGGCCTACCGTGCATGAACCCCTACATGAACATGAATCTCTACATGGACCTACATAGGCCTACCCTACATGGACCTACATAGACTTACATGTACCTACCTGAGTTCTGAAAATTACTTGTGTCTTTTGTCTACAGTGCGTAACGTGATACTTGATCTTAAATTTTTCTCCAACAATTTTACAATTCTCTTGATTTTTGTAGCCTAGTGGTATGAGATAATCAAAATCTGAAAACGGAATAAGCTTTAATAGCCATCTGGCAATAAGTAACATTGAAAAAGAAATGTGTCAAGTAATTTTCGGGCCCGCACTCTTTTATTTTCTATTATTGCTCCAAACGCACAGTTTTTAGCCCATTTCTCCACTGTTTCGCAACGGATTGCGCTGATCGTTGGTACATATATGCAGCGTTGCACCTTGCACCAAACTGCGCAGTCCGATTTCGAACCCGGGACACAGTTTGAGTTCTGCTTGCCTTCGAAGGCCAATTTGAGGTGGAAAAGTGTTAGGTCAGGATTTTCTTTAGGCACGTTTTATCCTGCCTAAAAGTGAGCATGTAGGCAGTCAAATGGTACCTGTATCGGAATCAGGTCTAGTTCAAGCATTATAAGTCGTCTTTACCCTCTAATAGACGCTTCAAGTCGGAAGGTTGAAAAACAGCGGACATATTGAAATGAATATCATTTGTTAATGACATCATTGCTAAACATAACTGAAAGTGGGTGTGCAGATCATAGCAAAAACGGTTCTTTTCAGAACCAAGAAGAGCAAGCTTCTACCTCTGGGCTGACGCTTCGTAGGAGAAAGCAGTCGCCACCAATATGGGCGCCGCTGATGAAGAAAAAAGCCCCGAGACTGGCCGAGAGGTAACCCCACGGCCGGAGTTGTTACACGATTGCAGCAAGCACAAGCCATCAAGTCTCAGCGACCAGCAGCTGTGATTGCCAGCAATGCATCGAAGGAGCTCGAGGCCTTAGCTGCTCATATGCCAGACATCCCTGATGCCGATGCAAGAAAGCTAGCACTGCGCATGTACTACCTGGAGCTCTCCGAAGGAGTATTGCTAAAAGATGCATGCCCAAACGAAAGTCGGGAAGAGGTTTTTTTATTACCCCAATGCGTTGCTGGCAATCACAGCTGCTGATCGGATTTTTTGATTGGGGCTTTTTTCTTCATCAGCGGCTCCCATATTGGTGGCGACTGCTTTCTCCTACGAAGCGGTAGACCACTGGTAGAAGCTTGCTCTTCTTGGTTCTGAAACGAATCGTTTTGGCTCTAGTTATGTTTAGCAATGACGTCATTAACAAATGATATTCATTTCAATATGTCCGCTGTTTTTCAACCTTCCGACTTGAAGCGTCTATTAGAGGGTAAAGACGACTTATATAATGCTTGAACTAGACCTGATTCCGATACAGGTACCATTTGACTGCCTACATGCTCACTTTTAGGCAGGATAAAACGTGCCTAAAGAAAATCCTGACCTAACACTTTTCCACCTCAAATTGGCCTTCGAAGGCAAGCAGAACTCAAACTGTGTCCCGGGTTCGAAATCGGACTGCGCAGTTTGGTGCAAGGTGCAACGCTGCATATATGTACCAACGATCAGCGCAATCCGTTGCGAAACAGTGGAGAAATGGGCTAAAAACTGTGCGTTTGGAGCAATAATAGAAAATAAAAGAGTGCGGGCCCGAAAATTACTTGACACACTTCTTTTTCATTGTTATTTATTGCCAGATGGCTAGTAAAGCTTATTCCGCTTTCAGATTTTGATTATCTCATACCACTAGGCTACAAAAATCAAGAGAATTGTAAAATTGCTGGAAAAAATTTTAAGATCAAGTATCACGTTACGCACTGTACATGTATTCCCTTCAAACTACGTGTACATGTACATGTAAGATCTGCCCTTCTGTGCTGTGAATATAATTAAATATGAAAGGAATCCACAACCTTATCTGATGTTAGACTTAAAATAAACATACCCTGTACATGTACCTATTTAGGCCTATATCCTTGAACTTATATGTACCTACCTAAGACTACCATATCTACATTAGGCCTAAGACCTACATGCACATGTGTACATCTATCTCTAACTACTGGCATGTACTTATGTACATGTAGGACTACCCTGGATCTACATGAATTTGGTTTTACCAGAGGGCGCACAAAAACTGGGGGGTGGGGGGGGAGGAGGGGATGCAGTCGAAGGGGCACATTTGTACATGCCCTGTTGTGCTCCATCGCTTTGGTGACATTTGTCAGCAAGTATTGCGGACTTTTTTTTATGTATGACTCAACACGTAATCTACTCGCAGGTATATGTAATCATGAACGGCGCGTGTTGGGGGGGGGGGGGGGGGGGGGGCAATTGCTGCCAGAGGGGTGGCATTTCATATGCCATGGGGGAGGGGGGGGGGGGGGGGGGGGCAGCTGGCCCCCACCCCCAAGGCTATGCTTGATCCGGGGCTGCATGGTATCTACTTAGACTTATCGTGCCGGAGTACTGAAGGTTAAGTGTTCATGTATCTTTCCTCTTCACCTTCGTACCGCCTACACTGTACTCCTTTCTATTTGTAAATGACTGTAGGTATAGTTTTAATTCACCCAAGCACTGTAGAAACCATCATGTACAGAAAAGTTACATGTATAAGTCATACAAAATGTGTGTGTGTGGGGGGGGGGGGGGGGGGGGGGGTAATGACAGGGGCCTGTTGGGCAAGCACTAGTCCTGATGCCTTGGTTGAGCTTTGCATTGGACCTAATGGGAGGGGATGGAGTGTGCTTTGTGCATGATGCTGAGGGCTTTGGTTTTATGGTAGGGGCATTTGTTCTGATGCATAACCATCACTTTTTTCCTCTAGGTTTCAATATCAGGAGCTGTGAATTTGTTTAAATGTCTGTTTGCAACTGTTTCCATGGAGATGTGCTACCATAAAGTATCTATGATGTTACTTAGGACACTTATCTTTTTTTTTGTTTGGTGCTCATTATATGACACTAGACTTGCTTGTAACTGTGATAGCCATCCGATGAGGAAGAAGAGCAGCAGGGTCTTTGTGGTAATTGTCAATTTGTAAACGTAATTCATGATCAGTGATGGGGAAGGGCAGCATGACCACCCGTCAACCTGATCACTGCGGTAGATGTATTAACCTATAAGAAGTTTGATATCTTGACATGAAATAAACGTTTAAGATACGCCGTAACAGGTTCGAGCTTACCAACGTGTTCGGCTCTAGAGAAACGCCCACGCTGCCGGTCCGTCCATCGTTTACATCTCCCATATAATGATTGACTACGAAAGGGGCTAAGAGACACTATAAATGTAATAGCATATATCATAGGAAGTATCGCTTTGTATTATCTCTGCTTTTACTATATGATATGTTGCCCGCGCAATGATCGCGATCGAGGCTTCATGGCAATAATGAATTGCCGCATAGACCAGTATTGAAAGAATGGGTAAATATGCATGGCGGAGCATATATGATGACATGTTGGGACTCGGTCTCCCGTCGTGAACTACTAGTATTTGCGGACAGGCCACTTTGGACGAAGCCGACATCATCCCTATGGCTTTCGGTCTCTGAGTTTACGGGCGCCGGCCGGAGCTATAATTACTTTTACTTACTTAGTATTAGTAATATACGTCATGATCAGAGCCCCGCTGTATGCCTCTCGTGAGCTAGCTAGAGCCATTAGTTAAAAACATTATTGATAAATGACATAATTGTTAATAAAATTAATGTTACGTAACATGTCTACTTCACATAGTGCGGTAGAATTTTGTCTTGATTTTTGTACAAGAATGGCTCATGATATAAATCTATAAATTACAGATTCACAATCAGACCAATTTATCGTACTTAGTGCATGTGTTTAAAAATCAATTTGAATAAAAAGAGCTAAATGTCCGCCTATGTATGGGCAATTTCTCCATATGATTTCTCGTAGTACTTCAACATTCAAATCACACTACTACTCCCATGCTATAGGATGTCCTTTTGAGCACCATCACTTTCCTGGTAACTGCCGATTTCTGCATATTATAATGCGCTTATGCAGGATTATTGTTGCTCGCGAACAGGACTTGATAAGATATAGAATGAAAGCACATCAATATACTACAGCTAGTATACACTGAAGATCATATTTAAAGTTTTTCTACAACTATATTCTACGTTTTGCAGCGTACAGTCCGACAGTCAACTTCACTTGATGTATAATTCGTAAAACTGGAGAGCAATGTCTTCGTTGCCAACACCTTCATCCGTGCACAGCCGAATTTCTATGTCTCCAAAAACGACAGTGGGGAGCGTGGTACAAAAATAGGGGAGGTTTGGTGAAGTGCAGCACGTGCCCTCTAATCCACCACACTGTTGTCCGTCCCATAGAAGATCGGATGAGTAATTTATAGCACCATTACTGTTTGTCGGGTTTGGATTGCCAGACTCGCAATTGTAACTGGAACCGACGAAAAGAGGAGGTGCATTCCCATTAGCGCAGGGACAAAGAGATTTTGGATCCAATGGTGAGGCGAACTGTTCAGAAAGCCCAGCGGCATAGGAAAATATGTGATGCCTACACCCGGGCAACCCGTAGGTGATGCTGATTCCGTCAACGTAATTACCTTCGATTGTGTGGTCGATATTCGGGGAGAAAGCCATATTGAATGCGTCGGGTGTTCCTATTTGATAGCCGAGAAACCTTCCGCAAACTTTCTGGTAGCCAACTCCGTTAGTTGGAATCAGTACAGAGTCGCACCCCGGCACCTGCGACTGAGATAGCCTTCCGCAGGACGATGGCGTGTTTGCATACCAAGTTGTCGGACATGGCGCCGGCTGCGTTGGATCCACCCTATTCATGGAGCCGACTTTGGTGTACCCAGGAGGCAGAGTATCTTGAACTTTCAAAATCGATTCGGAAGCCTTGTGGTGTTTCTGAGCCCTCAATTTGTTCTGCCGTCCATGATTTAAAGCTGCTAGTCCTGTGCAGAGAAAACAGCTTGCGGCGAGAATGAAGAAAGCTTTCATGTCCGAATGTTTGTTTCGTTTAAACGCTTGCCGCGAGATGAGTGCTGAATTGCGCGATGCGAAGATTTATATACTGATGCTGCATGTAATTATAGGCTACGTGGAGAAAATAGTTAGATGCCTCGAAATGACTATACAACGGTTTCTCAATTAATTAATTGCGTGCCAATTACAGTGATTATACAAGTTCACTGTGCAGTCAACACGTGAAACCACGAAGACTCACAGTAGCAACCAATGCATACGCTTGTTGGAGACTATAAGCTAACATGCAGATACATTTGAATTACTATCAGCGGTATATCGCCGTCATAAATAATTCCACTGAATCTCTCCAGATACGCTGTCACTGCTTCGTTTTCGACATTGAACTCTCCTATTTATAAGAGCCATACCACCCTCGTCGCCTAAAACTGTTTGACAAACCAGCACCATCAACTTATATCAAACAGCCGAAAGAGAACTCATTCACACGCGCGCAATCGTTCCTATATAATTCGATTCTCGCGCACAATCATGGTAACAAAGACTTGACCTCACTTAAATGACTGGGTTATGTGATTTGCTAGTCTTAATCTAAACCAAGTTTAGTTTACACATGCAGACGTCCAACCAAATTTTGGTTTAACATATATCCTATATAGCGGCCATGCAGCATGCTCTGTTCCGCACGCGATCTGTAAATTTGCGCAATTTCCATTTACAAATCGGGAGGAACATATCTAACAGAACCATGTAGAACAAGTTATGGAAGAAAGTTAGCGGTCTTTTGTTGGCTTGCTAAGCCATTACTATGAACCCAAACGTATTGTGCATGATAGCGGGCCCGCCGGGCCGGGAGATTCATCCATGCAGTTGTCCGGGGAGTGCGTAGCGCAGTATACGTTTCATGCTGAGTTGAGGCGGCTAGCTACATGTAGTCATTGTAATTTTGGTGTGGGTTTAGACTGATGTGCCTCTTTGGGTGTGTGCAGCATCAAGGACGAAAGTATAACCACACTGCTAAAAAAAGAGTGTTACCGCATGCAACACACTTTGGGGTGTTCGTACACCTGTTTAGGAATAACACCCTATGGAGTGTAGTGGTAACCGCTCAGGAGTGTTAGAGGCAACACCCCTGAAGTGCAGCCAGTACACTCTATTGGGTGTTGACACAGGCATCAGTATTAATTCGTGTATGCCCAGCTGAATTGATTTTAATAAAACGTTGACAATATTAAATAATACATATATACAACAAAAACTATATAAGCATGTCTTTAGGGCCAATATGACGATAGAGTTGAGTGTTTTTCTACACGCTTCAGACACTATAAAAAAACACACATAAAGGTCAGGTTCCAATATGAGACACGCCTGACCTTAATTGAATCTTGGTGCAGCCGTCATGTTCGATAAGCAGATCGGTGACAATAACAACATCAATCGTATATCGATTGTTAAGCTTACCTCAAAAACTTGCTAGAGCCAGCGTGTCCATATAAACTTTGTAAGGTAAGGCAGGGCGTTATTTAATGCGACAAGGTACTTACCCGCCTTAAGCAGGGCTCATTATAGTGAGGTAGCGCAGCAAACGGTAGTATACTTTTCCTCAGCTTGTGCGTATATGGCAGTAGTGGATCTAGTCATAAAGGCGTTCCGATCGCGAACTGCTATATACTAGTATCATTACCATGCACGAAAAACTCGAACTCTCTTCAAAGCCTTCAAATCGTGTTACACGGATGCATCGCTCAATGCTGGAAGAAAACAAATGGTTTAAAAATAAACTTACCTAGCTGTTTACGAATAGAGCTGGTGAACGTGCTTATACTAAGTTTGATATTTTTGTTAATCAAAATGAATGACAAGAAAGGACACAAACAGCTAGGATACACTGTAGGTATTTTGAATGTCTAATAATTGTCTAATTGTGAGGAAAGCTAGACAGGACTTTTGAGTAGTTCCAAAGAGTGCACTTCACTCACTGTATTACATACACACATGCACACATACATGCATACACAATACACACATCCATGTGTGTGTATGTGTGTGTGCATGTGTGTATGCATGTGCACACATACACATGCACACATATACATATGCACACACATTCACATGCACACACAATGCACACATACATGCACATGTGTGTATGTGTGTTCATGAATGTGTGTGTGTATGTGTATAATTCATGAATTTGTGTGTGTATGCATACATGCATACACACATTCACACATAAACAGAAACGATGTCTTTGTGTTGGACAGCAGATTGCACGTGTTATGTACATGTGTGTGCATTGTGTGTGCATGTATGTATGTGTGCATGTGTGTGTCATGTACATGTGTGTGTGCACGTGTTTGTGCATGTGTGTATGTGTGCATAAATGCATGTGTGTGTGTGCATTTGTGTGTATCATGTATATTGTGTGCATGCCTGTAGCCAGGGGATCGATTAATAGGACTGCTGGACTTCTGAAAGTATTAATAGTCACATACGGGGCCCCTTGCGCTTATCCAAATACGAAAAGCATGAGCCCAGCTGTCACTTTCGGGCTAAAGCATCACACGGGGGGATCGACCGATCCCCGATCTCCCCAGGCCGTGCATGTGCGCGTATGTGTACATGAAGGTGTGCATGTGTGTATGTATTTTTGTCATGCATATGTGTGTGCTTGTGTGCAAGTGTGTGTAATGTGTGTGTAATGTGTGTGTAATGTGTGTGCATGTGTGTGCATGCGTGTGTATGTGTATATGCATGTGTACGTGCATGTGTGTGCGCAACCCAAATGCAACGGGCCATGCAGCTGTTGAATCCGTAAACCTATAAGTGGGGCACTGGGGGGTGTAAGCACATCTTGTGTTGGAACAACCCAATTATGAACTGGCTAAAGGCAGATGGAGATGGAGTGATCTGGTATTTACGTGGGTTACACATTCCGGTTCTTGGAGTAAATAATTGGAGTGATGGATTAGTGCAGTCATCTGAATAATGCGTTCTTGAGAAAAAACATAATTACTACAGTTGGTGTCACCTGCAAGCGTGGGGGCAATGTGACCAATCGCCATAATCTGTTGCGCAATGCAGTCTATGAGGCATGTCGCCAGGCATCCTTGTCAGTTCGCTTGGAAGCAGGTGGTGGTTTAGGTAAGTGATGACCAATGCCAATAGCTTGGATTAACATATATCTCATTTGCAGTTGAAACTTATGGATGTTGTGGAGCAGAGCTAGGCTAGATGAATGCTTTTCTAGGGTAGAAAATTGCCTTGCAGCGATGATGTGGTGGTTGCCTTCCAAAGCCCACTATCAATTTTTTGTAAGCACATCTTGTGTTGTAACAACCCAATTATGAACTGCATGGCTAAAGGCAGATGGAGATGGAGTGATCTGGTATTTACGTGGGCTACACATTCCAGTTCCTGGAGTAAATAATTGGAGTGATGGATTAGTGCAGTCATCTGAATAATGCGTTCTTGAGAAAGAACATAATTACTTCAGTTGGTGTCACCTGCAAGCGTGGGGGCAATGTGACCAATCGCCATAATCTGTTGCGCAATGCAGTCTATGAGGCATGTCGCCAGGCATCCTTGTCAGTTCGCTTGGAAGCAGGTGGTGGTTTAGGTAAGGACAAGGCTCTCACCCGTCCAGCTGATGTACTGGTTTCAAATCCCAGTGGTTCTGCTATAGTGCTGCATATGATATTACTGTTACCTCACCGCTTAATCCCTCAATTATTTTAGAAGCGGGAGTTTCAGCAGGATCAGCAGCCAAAGCAGCAGAGCTACGTAAACACTCCAAGTATGATGTCAAGTGCTCTGAATTAGGGTGGCGGTGCACTCCCTTAGCCGTGGAAACCTACGGAGCATGGGGAGCTGAAGCATGCAACACCTTTTCTTTTATTGCTTCCCGGGTTGCCATCATGACCAACAAATCAAAATCAATAATCCTGTCCAACAATGACTTAGCTTTGGAGCCTCAAGAGATGCAAGTCCTATTAAAATGGTGGCTAGGTCTACCTGTCTTCTCAGCTGACAGTAAATGTCCCTTCTGCTCAAGTGCCCTTGATCCAGATTGCCACCATGCCCTTACATGTCGTTCTGGAGGGGACGTCATTGCACGGCACAATAAGCTGCGAGACTGTTTTGCCAATCTGTGCTCCAAAGCATGCTTATCTCCTCAACTGGAGAAAGGTCCAGGCTTAGACTTTTCTAGGCCAGCTGATGTGCTGGTGCCAAACTGGTCCCTCTCCAACCCTGCAGCTTTTGACCTGAAAGTCATTCATCCGCTTAATACGGACTTGATTCTGGAAGCGAGCTTGGCTTCAGGCAACTCTGCAGAGGTTGGTGAGATTGGAAAGCATGCCAAGAACGATCAGATGTGTGCAAGATTGGGCTGGTCATGTATTCCATTAGTGGTGGAGGTCTATGGTGGTTGGGGATGTGAAGCCCAAGAATGCTACTCCAGATTGAGTAAGAGGCTAGCCATGCAAGTGGGAATATGTGAAACTGAGGCACTGAGCCAAATGTACTGCCTGCTGGGTGTCACACTGATGAGGCAGAATGCAAGAGCCATTCTCCTCAGATGTGCCCGTGCTCCCCTTCTTGAAGTCAGTATTAAACTTAATTGTGTTATGTAATGAAATTATTATTATTATTATTTTTGTTTTTATTTTTATTTTTATTTTATTTTATTATTATTTTATTTTTTTATTTTAAATAATAATAATAATAATAATAATAAGAGACACATTGAGGCGTCTTGCTGCTAGATGCCTTTGTTCACTCCTTCAAGTGCAAGCAGCTAAGTATTTCCTTCCGACCCAGTTTGGTGTTGCAGTTCCAGGGGGAGCTGAAGCAATTATACATGGGCTTCGTTTGATTTGGGAGAGCAATGTAGACCAAGATACAGCTCTGTTGAAAGTTGATTTCTCCAATGCTTTCAACTCTGTTTCTCGCCAACTTTTCTTAGATCAATGTCTCCAGGTTTTTCCAGGCATCTATAGTTGGGTAAAGTGGTGCTATTCTTCTCCATCCCTCCTTCATTACAACAATCAGTTCATATCATCCTCTGAAGGAGTTCAACAGGGGGATCCTTTGGGCCCTCTTCTGTTTTGCCTGGTTTTGCATAAGCTTGTAGAAAAGATTGAGAGCCAAAATAACAACATTCAAGCTAATTGCTGGTATTTTGATGATGGTAGTATCATTGCAAATCCAACAGTTTTGGCTGATATTATCCATTTGATCCAGTCAGATGGACCTGCCCTTGGTCTGCATATCAATCTGGAAAAGTCTGAGGTAATTTGGCAATCCTCCAATGTAGTATATGACATCTTTCCTCCTCAGCTTACTAGCCATCATGTAGCAGAATTTGACATTTTGGGTTCACCTATTGGTTCTTCGAAGCATGTTGCTAATTTCTTAGAGGGGAAACTCAAAAAAGTTGCGCAATTAATGGAGAAATTTGAACAACTGGAGGACCCACAAGTTGCTTATTCCCTTTTAAGATCCTGTGCCTCTTTTGGAAAGTTTTCCTATTACATTAGAACTGTCCCTCCTGACATGGTTAAGGATTCCACAATTGTTTTTGATGTGGCAGTACGCTCGTGTTTTGAGAAAATTGTGTCCAGTTCTTTAACTGATGATCAATGGAGTCAGTGCACCCTTAATCTCAAATGTGGAGGTCTAGGGCTCCGTAGTGTGAGTATGCATGCTGCTGCTGCATACATAGCATCTGTCACACAAAATTGTGAAGCAATTGCCAACTCCGTCTGCAGGTCTGATGTTTATGACAATCACCAACACCTCACCAAGGCCATTGCTACATACAACCAATCAGTGATCCCAATCCATTGCATAGCCACTTCTTCTCAATGCATACCATCACAGAAGAAGCTTTCATCTGCTATTGATGACACCGTTTATTTGTCCCTTTGTACTTCTGCCACTCTTCCACAAGACAAAGCCAGGCTTACTGCTGTAGCAGCCCCACATGCCTCTGCTTGGTTATCGGTTGTCCCCAACAACAACTTGGGGCTCTATCTCTCTCCTCATGAGTGGAGAGCTGTGACCAGGTGGTGGATTGGAGCAGATGTAAACGCAGAGGATTCGGAATGCCCTTTTTGTCACCAACATCAAGACAAATCGGGGCACCATGCCACAGTTTGCAACACGAATGGCGAACGCATCAGTCGACACAACGCTATTCGTGATGTGATATATGGCATGGCATCCCAAGCTGCTCTTTCTCCTCAGTTAGAAAAGCAGTACATCCTCCCTGGAACTCAAATGAAACCAGCTGACCTTTTTATTCCAACTTGGTCTGCAGGCAAACCTTTAGCCATAGATATTTCTGTGGTCAGCCCGACACAATCACATCTATTGCTGTACAACCACACACAGACCGAAAAGCTTTGTGCAGCTCACTGGAGGGAGGAGCAGAAGAACACAAAATATCTGGAGGCCCTTCACAGTCAGAACATTCTGTTCATACCCATGGCAGTAGAAACATTTGGTGGATGGGGGTTGGAGAGCAGACCAGTTTTTGCCACTCTTGCGGACAGAATTTCGGGTCGCACTGGCCAGGCAAAATCGTGTGTTATCAATCAGCTGTACCAAAGATTGGCCATCACTTTGCAGAGGCAACATGCCTGTGCAATGATTGCCAGGCAGCCATTGTAAATAAGAACTTGAACATGAACTTTTCTTTTTAAAATGTATTACGTATTCTGTATGCTCATAATAATAATAATAATAATAATAATTTCATTTATTTTTATAATAATAATAATAATAATAATAATAATAATACATAGATAAAGTGTTATAATATGGCTAACAACAACACAACCTAACATATACAATGTACTGGCACACTAACACACTCGATCACTCACACACAGAACTAAAAGTCATCTAAACCATCAAAGGAACTTAATGTTCCCAAGACGGAGGTGGAATTTCCTCTCTGGATTGCCACAGAAAGGCGCTGGAGTAAGAATTGGTAGGATTGTGAGTCTCCAGTGGTTTTGTGCAGACGATGGCCAAGGTCCTTAAGAAAGGACAATGTTTCAGCACCAAACACACCAAGAGACTCACATGCTATGGGAACAAAGAAGTATTTTATTATTTTACAAGCATAAGTATAATTGAAACAATATTACAGTTAAGGACACTAATATTATTTACACAGTACCTCAACTACCTACAGTAACACCTGATTTATACACTCTCCCGTCGTGCACTCTTCTTATCAGTTCCCCAACTCTGAGGCGCCCATCTAGCAATTTCAGACCCACATTGGTTTGTAGACAAAATATCCATGTAGTCCTTGATCACGAATTCCACGGATAATTGCTCTTCCACGGAGCTATTCAGCGTAACGACGCCTTTCACATTCCCTTCCGAGCGCACCGCTTCCTTCTTGTCACGGGGCATCCTCAAATCGAAAGGTCCTTCGAATAAGAGCGCACCACGAGGGTGCATCTTCAGGACTATCACTTGGTGAGCCAAAGATGGCAAGTACCGTGAGGTGGCCAGCCTACACGTACCAATCTTAAAGTCAAGAGCTGGGTCCAAGGAGAGAGCTCGAGGGTAGTGAGTAGATGAGTGAGAGCACCGCTCAACCGCGCGCGGTGCTGGTGCCAAACTGGTCCCTCTCCAACCCTGCAGCTTTTGACCTGAAAGTCATTCATCCGCTTAATACGGACTTGATTCTGGAAGCGAGTTTGGCTCCAGGCAACTCTGCAGAGGTTGGTGAGATTGAAAAGCATGCCAAGAATGATCAGATGTGTGCAAGGTTGGGCTGGACATGTATTCCATTAGTGGTGGAAGTCTATGGTGGTTGGGGATGTGAAGCCAAAGAATGCTACTCTAGATTGAGCAAGAGGCTAGCTATGCAAGTGGGAATCTGTGAAACTGAGGCACTGTGCCAAATGTACTGCCTGCTGGCTGTCACACTGATGAGGCAGAATGCAAGAGCCATCCTCCTCAGATGTGCCCGTTGCTCCCCTTCTTGAGTATTAAACTTAATTGTGTTATGTAATGAAGTTATTATTCTATGTATTATTATTATTATTATTATTATTATTATTATTATTGTGGGAATCTGTGAAACTGAGGCACTGTGCCAAATGTACTGCCTGCTGGCTGTCACACTGATGAGGCAGAATGCAAGAGCCATCCTCCTCAGATGTGCCCGTGCTCCCCTTCTTGAGTATTAAACTTAATTGTGTTATGTAATGAAATTATTATTATTATTATTATTATTAGGTTGGGGATGTGAAGCCAAAGAATGCTACTCTAGATTGAGCAAGAGGCTAGCTATGCAAGTGGGAATCTGTGAAACTGAGGCACTGTGCCAAATGTACTGCCTGCTGGCTGTCACACTGATGAGGCAGAATGCAAGAGCCATCCTCCTCAGATGTGCCCGTGCTCCCCTTCTTGAGTATTAAACTTAATTGTGTTATGTAATGAAATTATTATTATTATTATTATTATTATTATTATTATTATTATTATTATTATTTTATTTTTATTATTATTAAATTATTATTATTAATATATTACAACATGTATACACCACTTGAAAAACATGCAACTACTATTTCCTACATACACAGTCAGGATGGATGAAGTTCTCTCGCCAGGAGTGCCCTAGCAATGGACTTCACCAAATGGAGGTTAAGCCTGCCATATATGTCTGCCACCACTAATGCCTTTGGCCTGGACTGGCTGATGGCAAGGTGGGATGCAAGCCTGGAGAATGTTCCTTGAGCAACCTCACCCCAGTTGCCGTACGTTTCTACTGCCAAGGATGTGCAGGCCCACCCTAGCTCTTGACATTTGGGGCTATTGGCCTGCAACTTCCGATTCTATTTTATTATTATTATTATTATTTTTTGTTGTTAATAATTATAATTATTATTAATAATAATTATTACACAACAAAGATTACACGTACAACGAAACAAAACCCCTAAGTAGTGTACAGCACACCAAAAAGACCCACAACACCCAAAGAACACCCACCCTAACCCACATGTCTCAATTAACCCCTGTCTACTGACTGCAACAGCCTTGCACGGGATAGCATGGCTCTTGCATTACAACGAACTAAAGTCAGGTTAAGTCTCTGGTATATGGTCGTTGTGACTTTGGACTTGCTGCACTGTAACTGCAAAGCCAGGCGGGCTGCAAGGCGAGAAAATGAACTATGTGCTTCTTCCCCTCAGCACCCATAAGACTCGACCGCTAAGGGAATGCAGACCCACCCCAGCTCCCTGCACTTAGAGTCGTTGGCATTGTGCTTGCGCACTTCGGCCTTACCTGCTGCTGACCCACTTGTAGCTCCCGCTTCAATCAATGTATTGGAGTTAAGCGGTGAGACTACAGTTAGGTCAAACGCAGCTGGCTTGCCCAATGTCCAGTTGGGGACCAGAAAGTCTGCTGGCCGGCTATTAGAAAAATCCCCTCCCGATCCATACCCTATCTCCAATTGACCACCCAGACGAGCCCTATGGCAGAATTGCGCAAATACATCCCTCAGGGCATTATGCCGTATCACTGCATCCCCTCCCCCTTTGCAGGTTACTGCATGATGCCCAAGAGGGTCTAGCTGATGGTCGTGGCAGTGGGGACAACGTTGCTGTGGTGAAGTGTCCATCCCAAGCCACCATTTCAGTGCCATCTGGAACTCTTCTGGCTCCATGCAGAGATTGAGTCCCCTGGATGGAATCACTGCAAGCCAAGAGGAAGCATGGCGAGATGACGCTGACAACAAGCGGGCACGGTTGGCTGGAGTTGAGGTCACACACAACTGATCAAATTGATGGTTTTCAATTCCAGCAGATAACTTTTTTTGGCTCGACCCTGACTCTAAAAACGAATTATCTGATAAAGAACTTGCCTGAGGAACCAAACTATTGTAAATGCTGACTGCTTGCCTAGAAAACTCATCCAGGGGATCTGAATTACTGGTTTTGATCACAGATGCCAAGTAAGCCGCTGAACAATGCAGCTCCAACCTACGGAGGCCTAGACCACCCCTACTAAGGCTCAACTGCACTTGCTGCCAATCTGCATCCGAAGCATCAATTCCTACACAATCTGAGAAGTGACGTCGAACCTCCCCATCAAATAATGCTAGTCCTTCTGACACCAGAGAAGGAGTGGAGCGTGCTACATGGACCAATTTTATTATTAATAATGGTTTGGACACCTCTAATGGTTCCCAGTGTGCCCTATGCCCAAACAGCACATTAGATCCCCTTGGTCACCATGCCACAACATGCAAAAAAGGAGGAGACGTGGTCATCCGTCACAACCATCTGCGCAATGTGTTGGTGGAGACTTGCCGTAGAGCCCACTTGAGTGTGAAGGTGGAGATGGGTAGCAACCTTACTTCAGACCATGACCACTCACGCCCCGCAGACATTTTGCTACCCAATTGGGCCCTTGGTAAACCAGCTGCCTTTGATATCTCAGTGACATCACCGCTAAATCCTAACGTTTTATCAGTAGCGGGATTGTCAGCTGGGGCAGCTGCGTTGTCCACTGAAGAGCGCAAACACATGGAAAATGACCCCAAATGCAATGCCTTGGGGTGGTGTTGTATACCTCTGGTTGCAGAGTCGTATGGTGCTTGGGGAAAAGAAGCCATAGATTCATTTAAAATGCTTGCCTCCCGTCTTGCCATAACATCGGGCAAAACAAAATCAGCTGTGCTGTCTGAGCTGTACAGTAGGCTCAACCTGCATTTGGTGAGAGCGAATGCAACAGCGATCCTCTCCAGGTGGCTCCCATCTTAAAGTTTAATTAACTGTAGTGTGATTTAAGTGTTGTGTTTATTACATATTCTGTCACATAAACATTTATTACTCGTATTTGGCGTATGTCATGTATATTTGACAGTTTTAATAATAATAATAATAATAATAATAATAATATTATTATTATTATTATTATAATCATAATTATATTTATTATTCTTGTTTCTTGAAAATATATATATACTTATATAGTTAAACAGAGTACATAATACACATATACATTACAAACAAAAGGACTAATATTACAAGAAGTTCTATGGATCTTCCACAGATGATCCTGCTCGAGACAGGAGTGCCCGTGCGTTGGCTCGTATCAAAGTCAGGCTAAGCCTGCCATACAATAGACAGGTAGCTTGGGACTTGGAGCAATTTCCCCTGGTGGCTAGGCGAGAGGCAAGGCGTGATAACATTTGCATGGCTTCTGCACCCCAGCACCCATAAGTCTCCACTGCTATGGGGATACATGACCAGAGCACTTGGCATCATTAGCATTGTGCTTGCGCACCTCAGCTGCCAGAGCTGCAGACCCATTTGTCACACCCGCTTCCATTAACGTACTTGAATTTAGCGTAGATGTGACAGTCAGATCTAGAGCTGCTGGTTTGCCCAAATCCCAATGAGGGATAAGAATGTCTGCTGGCCGAGTTCTATGTCCTTCGTGCCCCAAACCACTTCCTGCTTCAACTTGAGGACCCAAACAGGCCCGTCGGCAAGATTCTAAAAGGACATCCCTGAGCCTGTTATGCCGTGACACCACATCTCCTCCGTGCTTGCATGTTAAGGCATAGTGGCCTAAAGGGTCCAAAGCTTGGGATGGGCAAAAGGAGCAAACAGGAATATCAGTAACAGCAATGCCTAACAACCACTTTACAGCAATCTGAAACTCAGCAGGTTCAAGATGGAGATTGAGCCTTAGGGAAGGAATCACAGAGAGCCAAGCAGCTGCATGTGGCGAAGAAATGGATAGCAGACGTGCTTTGTCAGGCAAAGGGACCTTGTCAAGTAACACACATAAATCTTGATCCTCAATTTTGCCAGACAGAGATCTTTGGTGCATCACAACATCAAGATGGTCCAACACTAAGGCATCATCAGAGGAGACAAGATCATTAAAATCTTTGATGGCCTCAGCTAGGTGCTTGCTAGAAGATGAGCAGACACCAGAAGCACTTAAAGAGGATATGTAGGCAGCTGAACTGTGTTCCGAAAGACTACGGAGCCCAAGACCCCCTCTGCTTAGGCTGAGTTGGGCTTGTTGCCAAGCAACATTGGGTGGGTCTATCGCGGTACATTCAGAAAAACAGCGACGGACATCATCATCATAGAAATGCAAAGCATCACCAATTAAGGCTGGGGGGGTAGATCTAGCAAGGTGCACCAACTTGCAGAAGCCACCACATTGCCTAAGCAGGAGCAGAGCCACCTGTGGATCAACAGCACCCACATCCTCCAACTGTTTAAGCAACTTAGAAGCATCTGCACGTTTGTGTGCAAAAAACTTGGCACAAAAGATTATATCTCCAATTGGAGCTCCTAGAATCTCAAAATTAGGAACACTGGACTTTTTCATCAGAGGTGAAAATGAGCTGAGATCACCCAAGCCAAACAACTCACATTTTCCAGCATTGATAAAAAGACCAAGTGGGGGACCCAGCTCCTGGATGATGGAGAATATCTTTGCTACAGCATGCTTAGGCCCTTCAACCACACCATCATCAATGTACCAAGAAAAAAATATATATATAATAATAATAATAATAATAATAATAATTAAAAGTACATATATGTGAGAATACACGAATGGAAATTATTATTAAATATAATAAGGTAAAGTGCATATTATATTTAATAATAATTTCCATTCGTGTATTCTCACATATATGTACTAATAATAATAATAATGTATACTATCGTAATAATTATTAGAATAATAATAAATTTACATTACATAGATATACAGGATAAATGGACATGCACAAATACACTGATATATAAACATATACAACTAGACTAAACACAATGTACACAAAATGCTAACTATATATCTACCCTACATCACTTTGACTGATGCTACGGGAAAGGATGGCAATGGCATTAGCTCGTACCAGGTGAAGGTTCAGCCGCCCGTAGAGTTCGGTAAGAACCACAGACTTTGTCTTGGACGAGCAAGTGGCTAGTCGAGAGGCTAGCTGAGAGATGGACTCCAAAGCCACTTCTTTGTTCCCATAGCATGTGAGTCTCTTGGTGTGTCAGTTTGGTGCTGAAACATTGTCCTTTCTTAAGGACCTTGGCCATCGTCTGCACCAAACCACTGGAGACTCACAATCCTACCAGTTCTTCTTACTCCAGCGCCTTTCTGTGTCAATCCAGAGAGGAAATTCTACCTCTGTCTTGGGAACATTAAGTTCTTTTGATGGATTAGATGACTTTTAGTTCTGTGTGCGAGTGATTGAGTGTGTTAGTGTGCCATTACATTGTATAAGGTTGTGCTGTTGTTAGCATATGTTAGTTATAATAATAATAATAATAATAATAATAATAATAATAATAATAGTAATAAAAAAATAATAATAATAATGTCCAGCAGAATTGATGAGGATCAGTTCAAATTGTTTTTGGAGGCATCTTCCCCAGCAAACAAAGCCCTACTTCTGTCCGCTTCAGCCCCTCATGCAGCTTCATGGCTGTCAGTGGTCCCCTCCATGGGCTTAGGCCTACATATGGAGGGCAATGAGTTCCAGACTGCAGTGAGGTGGTGGCTAGGTGTTGGTGGGACTGTGTGCCCCCTTTGCACAGATGTTACCCTTGATCCCTTGGGTCACCATCTGTAACCTGCAGGCATGGGGGAGACATGGTGGTGAGGCACAATCACTTGCGTGATGTTGTTGTGGACTTCTGTCGACGAGCTCATTTGAGTGTGAGCATAGAGAAGGGTCATGGTCTTACCAGAGATCACAGCCACTCCAGACCTGCAGATGTGCTCATAGCTGGGTGGGACAGGGGTAAGCCTGCAGCATTTGATGTTACGGTAGCATCGCCACTCTGCCCAGCCATATTGATGGACTCTAGTCGAATGTCTGGTGCAGCATCTGCGGCTGCAGAGGCCCAGAAGATACTAACTAATGGTCCCAAATGTCAGGAGTTGGGGTGGACATGCATTCCACTTGCTGTCGAGACCTTCTGCAATTGGGGCAAGGAGGCTCATCTAACTTTTTCTAGGTTGGCATCCCACCTTTCAATCATCTTGTCCACTCCCAAACCTTGTGTCTTGGTGGATATTTATAGCAGGCTGAACATGACTTTGGTCAAATCCATTGCCAGAGCCATCTTGGCAAGGGAGCTCCTGCCCTCATGACTAGTGTAGAATTACTATAGGTGTAGTTTGTAATAATAATAATAATAATAATATTACTGTAGGTGGTAGCATATTAATAATGTTTTCCATTCATGTATTCTCCTGTATTTTGTAATAATAACACATTTTATTAATAATAGGGTGTATTTATGTATTATTATTGATTGATACTACTATGTATACATGTATTATTATTAAAATACCATGCAAATAAAATAAATAAATAAATAAATAAATAATAATAATTAAAATAAATAAATAAATAAATAAATAATAATAATTAAAATAAATAAATAAATAAATAAATAATAATAATTAAAATAAATAAATAAATAAAGCATTTCTTGCAAGGGCAGGTCCCCGTGCTAAAGTCTCAGACCTCTACTTAGATAGTTGACTCATACATAGATAGTTGACTCATACTACTTAGATAGTTGACTCATACATAGTTACATAGTTTACTAGTTCAATATTGAAATTTGTGTTTAACATGTAAAATTAATAACAGCTAGCTTTTAACTTAAAAAAAAAAAAAAAAAAAAAAATTTGTATACTACAGTTGTACATAGTAACCAATCATGTATAAAGTTACGCAACTATTTGCATGCATGCATGCATGCAAATAGTTTCTACACTTTTAACCTTATAAGTACATGACATGACTGGTTACTACAACTACAATTAGTAATCATGTTTTTCTAACATTAGTCAGATGACTTCCCTAATTCATCACTACTGCATCACTACATTTATTTACTCCAAGAATAGGAATGTGCAATCCACGTAAATGCATGTGTGGGTAAGGAGTGTGCACATGCCTACAGAAATACTTAACTCTTTGAATGCCAAGTGCATATATGCATGCATTCTCACACAACCATATAATCATCTGTTGTTTTTATTACAAAGAATTGCTTTGAATAGTACCTTTTACATATACGTAAAATACATGCATGCATGCATGCAAGTCAGTGCAATATACTAACATGTAGATGCTGAATCCATAAACATAAAAGTGGGGCACTGGGGTTGTAAGCACATCTTGTCTTGTAACAATCCAATTATGAACTGGCAAAGCAGATGGAGATGGAGTGATCTGGTATTTATGTGGGCTACACATTCCGGTTCTTGGAGTAAATAATTGGAGTGATGGATTAGTGCAGTCATCTGAATAATGTGTTCTTCCAATCATGTCAAGTACTAGTAACTTTACAAGTGTAGCAACTATCTGCATGCATGCATGCATCATGAAGGTCCACACTTTTTATTTACACTATCATGGTAAAATCCATATAACGGTTATGTGCATATACATGAGTTCATATGTATTAACTTGCATGGCGTCCAAAGAGTTAAAATAGTATATTAGAAATCCAAAAATAGTATTCTGCACTTTAACATGGGTTGGTTTGAAGTACAAACCAATTTGTATTTGAACCAAAATTGTTCAGTTGAATTCTATTTTATTTCATGCATAATTTGGTTTGCTCTACAAATCATCAAAATATTAAACCAATGGTTTAAAACTCTTTGGTTTGACATAGCAATCAATTTATTTTACCGTGCATGCATGTGTATGTGTGCATGTGTATGTGTGTATGTGTATGTGTGCATGTGTGTGCATGTGTATGTGTGCATGTGTATGTGTGCATGTGTATGTGTGCATGTGTGTGCATGTGTATGTGTGTGCATGTATATGTGTGCATGTGTATGTGTGTATGTGTGCATGTGTGTGTATGTGTGTGTATGTGCGTGTATGTGTGTGCACGTGTGTATGTGTGTATGTGTGCATGTGTGTGTATGTGTGTATGTGTGTGTATGTGTGTGTATGTGTGTGCATGTGTGTGTATGTGTATGTGTGTATGTGTGTGTATGTGTGTGCATGTATGGAACGCACCTCAGTATTGATGGAACAAGGGAGATACAAAAAGTGTTCTAATTCCTACTGTTCGGCAGCATTCATCCAGTATAGTTGATTATTGTCTACTTGCTATCAGGATCTGCATGTGGTATGTAGACATATGTAGCCGCATGACTGCATGAACACTTTTAGCATACATATTTAAAAGACTGCTTCCTTGTGCTATATTACACATAACAAAATACTTGTGAGTAATAATGTATATGCTCCCATGTCATTTTACTAGGGTGTGATCTAAATAGAATCCAGGTGGATTTTACTGCACAAGAGCAGCCATGCTACATAACCTTCACTCTCACCACATGCAGGATAATAAACAAACTTGCATCAAATTTGAAACTTAGTGTAGGCCTATGCATGCATACGCGACACAACACGAAGCGCTATAGTGGTGCACATACACGAACATTGCACGCAAGCCTTCATAAGCACAGCGAGATTACACGCATGAATACGGTAATTGCATGCAAGCAACGTGTAGGCCTAGCTACCGGTATGCCCTATAGGCCTAGTCTAGAAATCTACACCAAAGCGCTAGCACGGACCATGGCCAGCCTATCTTAGACGTTTTTAACTGGTAAGTTGTGTGCGTGCATACCTTTAAGATTTGTCACTTAGTAAAGTCCAGTATCACGAAGACTGTCACAGCTGCTGCCATATTATTTCGCCCTCAACCGTCAGAAAGTAATTACAAACAAGGCTGGGAACTTATCGTACATTGGGGTGTAATGCGGTAAACCAGTGTTGTGACATCACACCTTTAAAATCACCTAACACCCCACTGTTGGTGGGGTGGTACGCTGCTAACACCCCAGCATAGTCTGCCAACACCCATATATGTCAGCTGAACACCCTTGTGTGTTGCCATAACACTCCCTGGGCTGTAACACCCCTCAAACCTAACACCCCTCGGGCTTTTTTTTTTAACAGTGTGTATGCACAGTTATATATACATACTGCATGTATGTCATGGTGCCATGTTTTTGCACTTAAAGCACAAGTTGACAGATGCAATATAATGTAACTGCATCTGGTTGTCGTTGCTAGCCGCGTGCTATTTACAGAGACTTTTTTTCGGTGGGGCGGGGGGAATACATACACCAAATGTAGTCAACATCACTTTGAGGCTTTACCGATAGATTTATATATCTGCATGCATGTGATTAAAATGGTGCATTGCATGGCTGACTTGATCAATGCTACAAAAAGTAAGTTATACTATCAGTTATATAGGGTTTGTTAGCTCTAATCCTCGTACAATTTTTTTGTATTGATTTACTTTTTCTTGTTTTAGCTAACCTTAAATATTTTGTTTGCACATAAAACCACACGTCCAACTAAAGTTTGAGGTTGACATAGCAACCAACCTATTTGCAGTGGCCTTCCATTCACGTAATCTGCTGGTTTTGTATAGATTCAGGAAGTGGATTGATATTTAAGGAATCGAGCAGCTATAGCTAATCATACGCATGCAGTTTTGCGCATCGGACAAATCAGGAAAATCGCGCTCTAAACGGCACTGAAGTTCAAAATGCTAAAAGCACTTGCTCTGGTCGTATTAGTGATGACAATCTCCAGTGATGATGCTCACAACTTGCGCCCACAAGCAGCCCAAATACCGTACAGTAAGTTGTATGCATGCGTATAATATTAAATTGCATGCACAAAAGATCTGCGAAGGCATGCTTTGTTAAGTTTTCGAATCATCTGATCTTTTACGAGGCTCCTATACATATACATGTAGGTCTTCTTGCGCATCCATCAATCACTGAGTTACAATATTAATATACATTGCATATTTTTAAACATGAGTATATACATTCCGTTTATAGGTCCCCTTTTTGCGCAGATCTAATTGCTAATAAATCTCATATCATATACCTCACATGCAATTGTTCTTGCATGCAGCAATTACCTTTCAGTTTACAAACAACGCTAATTCAAACGCTAACATTGGAAATCAATCCCCGAGGACATGGAGTAAACCACTCAATAGTGTAGTTGCCAGCAACGGTGGCTTTAGTCAAGGAACAGTAAGTGATTCAAAGCAAGCTTGGCGTATACATTTGCAAATCATTTTCGAATGTCTACGTCATAAATTTATGTCCATGCAATAGGTGGTTGGACAAAGTAATGGTGGCTCAACGTTTGGCAGCTTCAATATAAAATTCGCAAATGGAGATCAATTCGCAGCATGGGCTTCTAATCGTGGAGCAAGTTCTGAATCCACCTGCATTGTAATGCCGTTTGAAAGTACTATGCCGTGTACACAGATGCAGGCAGTTCCGGCACAGATAAATTGTTATAATCTGACCTGCATCTTGAATAGCTTCTAAACTGTGCCGCACTGTGGGGGTATATTTACTATATTTTTTTAGTATGCATTTAGATATATGCATAGCTGAATTTTTAGCGATCGTGTATAAAAAGGTTTGCTCTGTTGTACCCCACGCATTTGCTGTTTGCGATTTGTCAGTTGATTAAAACAACTTTGAATAATGGAATGGGTAGGATAGAATGGAAGAGGAAGAGAGGCAGCTATAGGAATCGCAGGATAGGGGCAACAGGCTGCAGGAGGGGGAGGGTATAAGGGGAGGTGAGGCAGGGAAGGGAAAAGGAGGGTGGCACGACGCGATATGAAGCTAGCAGGAAGGGGGAGTGAAGCAGGAGGGGAAGAGATGCATGAGGATGAAACGTAGGATATAGGGAGGAGAGGTAGCTGCACGAGTCTAGTTGTGGGCCATTACATGTAAGACTTTTAAAGCAACATTATTATAACCATGCAAAACTAATGCATGCATTTATGATGCGACTGCTAATACCAACTCACTCAGATATTACAGTTCTGCATGCGTGGGTGCTCGTTATTATAGCCGGTTGCATACATGGCTGTTAAGTTAGATCGCTATATATCAGATGTATGTCAGTATTTTGATCAATTTTGGAATCAGTGACTGAAATGCCATCCATACACGGCTTCTGTACATATCTGGCATGCAAATCACTGCATGGAGGTACTCGCGTCCACTGTAACAAAAAAATGAGTATCATCGGAATTTTGTAAAAGCACAAGCGCGGCCGGTGTAACAGGAATATATGTCCCCCCGGAATACGCGTCCCCCCCGGACAATTATTCCTAGGAATAACTGCATGTCCGCTTTAGGAATGCGAGTCCCCCCTATGTTTTTTGGATAGATCCGAAACTTTGCTTGAGGATTAGTAACAGAACTAGGGGTGGACATACAGTACCATCCAGACGCAGCTTGACAAACGTGCGCGTGACATGCACGCTCGAGTCCCATGTACGACGTGTATGTTTGCTTCCGGGACACGCGTCTGGCCTTAGACCCTCAGGGAAACTGATATTCATGCTGCCGTCGAAACCTCTATCAAAGTATTCACACTAAGGAAGGTGTCTATATAAGAACATATGGTGATCCAGGTCCCTGGAGAATAGCCATTGATGATGAAGGCAACGCCTTAGTCAGTTATGGCAGATATCTCTACATATTTGATGACCAAGGAAACAAGATCCATGAAGTGGGGAATCTTGAAGGTCCTGGTTATTGCACTAGATCCCAGAGATGGTAGTGTGTATGTTGCTGACTTTGATGCTAGTTCTGTACTGAAGTATTCTGATATTTAGGTAGTGTATGATGTAATGATGTATTGTGTTGTAATGTGGTCTAACATGTTGCATCATCATTTGTGACATGATATGGTGATGATAACATAACCATAATGGTTAATTCAATGACATATTCCAAATATGGACACCTGTATGCAGCAGTTAGTGACATCACACATCTCTAAGTTTTGCAGGTCGCCAGACTTAATGAAACACCAGGCCATGGTAATAATTGCTCCTATATCATGCTCACTTCACCCAACCCACATAACATTGGACTCCTCCGACGAATCCTAATAAAAACAACCAATTTATCGAGGGGGGGGGGCAAAAAAAAAAGTTATAGACACCATCCCAAAAATTCTTAAAACCAAGGGCCAGGTCAACCCCCCCCCCCCCCCCTCCGCCTTCGACCACGCCCATTTCCCGACCACGCCCCTTAAAATAATTACGTAATTGACAATTGACCACACCTACAATTAAGATAATATTACAAATTGAAAGCAGGCTTCGTTGCAGATTGCTGTTGTAGGTGTTGTCACTTCGTCGCTTGCAGCTGGAGACGCTGTTTCACTTGTACCATAGAATTTCGCGATACTCAGTCTCTCGTGCCATGACGTAATGCACAGGCTGTAGGCCTCGAATATTACATCCCTGCCCATCAATTAAGGTTTGCGGTACTCCAACAAGATTTTGAAGAACGGCACGCATTATCGTTCATGATTTGGTAAAGTACTCGTTTAAACAATAGCAGGCGGGGCATGCTCGCGTGAGGCGTGACCTCATGCATGTTACTTAGTACCAGGTGTATCCGTGCCTTACTTAGTAGCGTTAGTATAGTTTTTATCTTTACATTGCTTTGCGACGCTTCAATTGTTGCACTATTGGGTAGTGAATTGGTATGAAGGCCACGCCCACGAATTGTGTCTCAGTCACGTGATAATATGCTTTCCACAATGAAATAGCTTACAATCGCACTAGATAGGCAGTTAAGCCCTATCTTTGCACGAATTGGACACCCATGAACACTACAAACAATATGATTCCATCATTATGTTGCTGTAGTGCGAGCTAAAGTGCAAAAAAAAAAATTAAGAAAAGTGATGATTTTTTTTTTTTAAATTTTTTTTGGCCAAGACCCCCCCCCCCCCCCCCCCTAACTTTGATACCTCATAACTTTTTTTCCTAGACCCCCCTGAAAATAATAATAGCATATTCGTGATGCTCTCAATGAGCTCTTCAAAGTTGGGGGATGGTGTCTTTCACTTTGTTTTTTGCCCCCCCCTCGCAATTTATATAAATTATAATTATATTTTATGAACTTGAAATGAGTGGGCATGATACCAGCTGCTGTGCATTGGGCAGCCAAACACAGCTCATCACAGGTGCTGTGTGTATGTGTGGGGGGGGGGGGGGGGCAGAAGCTCCATAAGTGCAGGTACTTCCACACGTGCCCAAGGCAGTCACCTGACATGGTGCAGGCCAACGCCTCCTTCTGGTGCACCTGGTCAGTGTGGGTCGAGCCTAGGAGGAGGGGGAGGTGTTGGGATGACATCAGGGGGAGGGGCTTCACTAGCATAAGGTACACTCACATAAAGTATACTACAGCCTTATGTACAAACACACACACACACACACACACACACACACACACACACACACCTGTCTGTCTCACCTTGGTAACTGAGCCAGCCTGTTCCCAGCGAGATCATACAGTCTAATGTGGCCATTGTCCAGGGGTAGGGCCAATACCCCATTCTCATACAGGGAGAGAGCAATCCTGGGGAGGAGGGGTGGTAGTCATGGCATTCACACTCATGCCCCACCCTCTCTCATATCGTGGGATACCACATTGGCAGTCTTCACCTGATCCAGCACTTCTGGTCATGGCCTGGGGAAGAGTGATGGTCAATACACAGGTGGGTGTGGTCTCAGCTTACCCTCTAGTGAGTGGATAAATTGTCTTGTCTAGTCCCACAGATGTGCAGAGCAGTGATGGGGTATTTGACAGTAGTTAAGTTCCAGTTAACTAAAGATGTTCTGTTTGTTATGCAGTTAAGTGAAATAAATTCATTACCTTTTTCATATTCTTTCAGTTAAGTTTTAGTCAACTAATTATATAACCTGGTTTTTGCCACAACCCAGATAAGTTAAGTTGACAATTTAGTTAAACAGTCACACAAAGTTTAATATATAGTTCAACTGAATTGGATTTTTTGCTTCAAGATTGCGCTCTTCGATTTCTTTCTGCTTCAAATTGTATAGCTGCTCTAGAAAAAAAAAAAGCTCAGAACTGGCTGAAATAATTATATTTCCTACTATAGAAATGAAAAGTTCTGCTCTTTCCTTTTGATACAAAACTCCAATGGATCACACTCTTCAGTCACTGATATGATTCCATTTCTGGATTAAGCATATGGGGCCAGGATTACGTTAAGACAGATAAACTATACAACAACAGTGGTTTATTATATACATGTAAGGATACAATAACACAGGTACTGGATACACAGGGATACATGCACTATGTACACTACACGCTAATTGTGGTGCCCAATACAGAGGCAGCATTGCTGAGCTGTAGTGCAATGGACACTCTCTGTAGAAGGAATGAGAGGGACTTGTGATCGTGTGTGATGCTCTGCTGACGCCTGCTTATATCAGTGAGCAAACTGAGAGCATCAGGGCCAAGGGCACCTGAGGTCTCAATCGCAATTGGTACAAAATGGTGGGATTTGGACAGCAGAGCATATTTCTCCCTCTTTCTGGCTTCAGCAGCTGTGGCTACAGCTCTAGCTTCCCTTGTGGCATCTGCTATGTTATTGTATGAGGCTGCTAAGGTGTCCACACAAGTAAAGTCCCAAACAAGACACTGGCCAGACTTCCATGGGACAATGGAACAACCATCAGGTCGCTTGCCATCTGATCTGTATAGGCCGATGGGTTCAAGTGCGGATGGAACATTAATTGCTGCTAGAGACCTATGTGTGATGGCATTGATAGCAGCATGCCTTGAAAAACGACCTTGGCTTTTGATACAGCTGAGCCCATGAGTAGCGAGGGCATCAACATGACCTCCACAGTGGTGGCAGATGTGGGGTTGACAAAGTGGTGTGCCCAGACGGAGACCAACAGCTATCCTGGTTGTGTGATCATCCATTCGCAGGCCTAGGGAAGAGACAGGGAGGGCATGCAACCAGGCCCCAGACTCTTTAGTGGCTGCAGCCAGTAACCTGGCACGAGACCTGCAGTCAGAGGCACCTTGTAGGAGCTGAACATATGTCTCTTCCACGTGAGGGAGGTCCCATGCCTTTTGTCTGGAAGATGAAGGGGAGACAGGAGGAGGAGGATTGTTGTGACCCTCTCTCCACTGAATAACAGCAGCATCAACAGCTAAGTATGGAATGTCAGAAAACCGAGCAGGCAAAATTTGGTTGATGAGGTTGTAGGAACCAGCAGCTGAGGCCAAGATGGCAGATATTAATAAGATTTTAAAAGTTGGTATTGTAATGAAAAATGTGTGGAGGTCACTGTAGGTACACGTACTTAAGCACATGGTGAGAACGTGATGCAGGATTATGCAGCATATCCATCACTCATGTGTTGCTTAGAGCAATGTTTTTAAAAAGTTCCTTGGGAGGGTGCTGAACACACAGGGCTCAGGATACAAAAGTTACCAGTGCAATACCCTCAATCCTTCCATTGGAAACTGTAATGGCACCACTGTACAATATACTGTAAGTCAAAGAATCTTGGAGCACACTAAAAGCTACAAAACATGACACACTTCTATACATGCAGGTCTACAGTGGCAGGCTGTGGGGAAATGTGAGTAATGACATAAATGAATATGGTGACACTTTGGCAACGTACCCCTGTCCCATGGGATATTGTCACTGCAGCATCTCTGAATTGGATACAGGTACAGAGTGCTTATATGGAGTGGACAGTACTAATGTAAGCAGCCAATGTAACTGCCAGAGAAGAGGTAAGAGTAGGAGGAAGAGGAGGTGGAGGAGGGGGGAGGAGGAAGAGTTGGGAAGGGCACATGGATGAAGTTCCAGTGTCTGTTGTTTCTTCAGGGTTTCTGTGTGGAGACTGTATGGAAGGACTGACTGGGAGTGAGTGCTCTTCTGAATAGGTGTGTCCAATGCCATTATGCTTCAGGACTTCTTATTGCTGCATTAAGTATGTATTCTGTATTCTTAAAAAACCAAATCCTGCACACTGAATAAATTACACTCTCCTCAATACTCAGTTATCAGTGATGTCATTTCCATTGTATTGCTACTCATGGTAGGGATGTACTTGCCATCATGGCTCTACCCTTGTGTGTTTTATCTTCAGGTAAGTGTCATTTAGCCTAACTATTAAATGAAAAGTGCATACAATTAGACCCAACTTTGTGAAAGATTGTGTGCTCATAACAAAAGCACATGGGGAGAACGTGATGCAGGATTATGCAGCATATCTAAGCAACTCGTGAGTGATGGATTTGCTGCATATCCTGCACCACGTTCTCACCATGTGCTTTTGTTATGAGCACACGATCTTCAAACAATGCATACAATGATGTCATCCACAACAGCATACAGTGAACAACCTTAAATCTAAAAATGACTCAATACATGAATTGAATATGTATTGATCCAGAACTCATGTATAATTACACCATTTCAATAAAATTTCTTTCACATGATACAAAGTACTAATTGAGAATAATTTACATTTGCATAGCCATTCATATTTAGTGTAACATTTAACCCTCTCCAGCTTCTTCCGTACATAACAGAATATTTCCCAGTATCCTTTGCTCCTTTACGTCACCATGTGAGTTCATATGCAATGATACAACATACGCAACTTTCCTATCATGGTCAATGCTTGTACTCTAATGAATCTAATTATAAGCACTTAGATACTGGTCATTCTAACTGTTTTGTTGCTAGTCAGGTGGGAAAATATGGAAGTAGTATGTAGTCTTGGTTTTGGTGAAGTAGTAGAACCATGACCACTGTCTAAAGAAAGCTAGTGTTGTCAGCATGTGTAACACATTCAATGGTAAGCTAGCCATATAAACCAGCCAATGTGTTGTGTCCCTCCAGATGTACTATGTGTCCAGTGGTCTTAGCTTCTACTTTGTCTATGACTTCTGTCTCCAGTCTAACATGAGTCCTCTGGTCTCCTACTTCATCAGATACCTTCCCCTCTTCACTGCTATCATCATCTGTCCAATCACACTGGCCATATTGTACGTTTGCCACTATTTTTTTTCAATTACCACTTTTAGTGATCTCATTACTCTAGACAACGAAGATTCCCTCACAAAAAAATGGCATGGCTTATGGTGGATTGTGGTCCTCATGTACACCCATGTGGTGCACACCTCCATGTCTATCCTCAACTGCCCCAGACTTCCGGGAAGAGATGGAGATGATGCCAATGTTGGTAGTGCCACAAGACCCTCTGCTAAGTGCATAACTCTCCTCCAATCATCCCTAGGTGTGGTACATCAATGGCAACATAGAGTGCTTCACTGGCTGGCACATACCTCTAGCCATCTTGGCAATACTGATCCTCATACTCTGTGTCGCTGCTGTACCAATGGCATTATTGATTGGGAGGAAAAAGGTGATATTGCATGCCTGTAGCAAATTGATTCATTTAATTGCTCATAGATTCCCAGATGGGCTCGCAAATATCTCCGTAATCTGGGTTCTACAATCACACAGAGTTACAGGGATGAGGTGGAGTGATTTGGGGTATTTTGGACCTGGTTCGCAGAATGATTGCTCTGTTGGTCATTGTGGCTATTCCATTCAATGAGGTATATACCACTACACTTGAAGCTTGCAACATCACTCATTATTTGTTACAGTATTCAAGCATATTCTTCATTGCTATCATAATGATAATGATGAATATAATTTTATACGCCAGAGTAGCTAAGACACATTCCTTCTTCCCCTCCCCATCACAGACTCCAGAGCTAGTGTATGTATCATCAGAAAGGACTTGTCGTGGAGGAGGCATTCTTCAACTACATGTATATTGACGTTAATCCTTATATGGAGAGTTCATATGACTGCACATTGTGCACAGCATAGCGAGGGGAAGGCTCTCAGTAATATTTGGGTGAAATGAGAGACGGGGCATATGTCAGCCAAGCAAGTGATAACTTCGCTTCACGGTTCACTGTTCACCATGATCTTTGCATGAATCGTGTTCCCCAGGGGTAATGTGTATGTACAGAGCACGATCAGTTACATGTAAGAACAGGCAGATGATGGTCAGATTAATAATGCCACATAGTGAGGGACTTGTGTGTACCATTATATCTAGAGTGAGTTATAGGCCAGTGCTCAAATGTGTGTTACCCACCAGGGGAACAAATGTTCCTCTAGGGGGTAAGACGTGATCATTTAAGCATTAAGCTGATTGCATACATATTGTCGAAAGCGTTTGTGCCTAATAAATATCAATTTAAGCAATAGGACCATTTACATGTGCACATGCATACACTCTCCTGGTAAATCAAATTTTATCTATACATGCCAAAGTGTGAAACATTTACATGGATACTGTTCATAAGTTCAGTTGACACAGATCATTTTAATTTACAGAACACTGCAATAAATGAAGAGATGGTGGAAACATCTTTTGCTGTCATATCACGAGAGCCGGAGAGAGTAAAAGTTTCACTGGTATCAGTACTAATACTGAGTATAACATTGTTTATGTACTGAACAATATGTATCATCCATGGCTGAGTTATTTCTGGTTATGACATGTAGATATACATGAAATGACATATATATATATACCAAGTTCAGATCGTAGCTAAGTGATCAGTGTTTCTTATGGTATCATATATAATTGCAACGTCAGAGGCTATTATTCAACGGTCTATTTTGCATTTTAAAATGCAAAGTACTCTCTTATCATTATTGGGGTATATAAAATTATGATTGATGAAATGTCTGTTGCTAAGTGAACATATTTAGATGTAGCGTGACTGTTGAAAGCATCCAATTATGAATAAAAAGCAATGAAACAAGTAAATAAACACATTCAGACTATGAGAAAGTTGGTGGTATATAGGATTTGAAGGCAATAATGGTGTAAAAGCAGGGAAACAAGGGTTGAATGATATGTGTATATTACATGCACATGAAATTATTATTATTATTATTATTATTATTATAAGGTAAAATGAAATAGTCCTATATTTAGCACATGCATGCACAATGTATTGTCCTACAATGTGTGCCGGGCTAAATATAGGACTATTTTGTTTTTCCTTATCATTCAACCCTTGTTTCCCTGCTTTTTACAACACTATTGCCTTCAAATCCTATATACCACCAACTTTCTCATATATAGAGAATGTTTTATTGACTTGTTTTAAAAAAAAAATAGGTGACGTTAGTAATTGATAGGCCTAATGCGGATGTATTTTTAGTAGCGGACTAATGCGATTATTTGTGGAAGTGGGAATCTAGCGAGGCAGTCAGGTTGCCAAACCTGCATCATGCATGGGAGGATGAGAGGCGGGCCCAAACACATATTTTGCCAAACTCCTCGGGTGAAAAATCCGTTAACGTTTGCAGGATTCGAACTCGCTACCCCGCGATTCTGAACCACTGAATTTAGCGTCCAGCCAAATGACTCGTTATGAATATGATATGCTAAAACTACTTTTAGCAACATCAGGCCCATTAATTAATCCTCATACATTTAATTGTGTGCCGCTTTACTTTCGGGCAGAGTACTATGTTATTAATGCAGCCCTGGCAATAGACAGGGGTTAATTCAGTGAAGGATCTACTTGCAAGGGGGATGAGAAGGTCTTACCATCAGACATGCCAGCAACAAATGCTGTCAGGGACGCGAAGTGCTTCTGTTCCGAGGATTTCAGTGCATGCTACAAAAAATGCATAGCTCTTTTCCTGTCATCCTGCTCATGGGCCAAAAATGCAGACATGCATTGTTTTAGTTTCTGGGGCTCTGCCGGCCTCAGACCCAGTCACTATGCTGCTTCCTACTTGACTACATGTCCAGCAATTGCGGACTTGAATAATTGAATAACCGCGTCACGCGTTAAAAATTAATTGAACGGGAAGTGAATGGAGAAATGTCTACTAACAAGCACGGTTCTTGTACAGAAGCTAAATCTTAAGTTTACACGGCAGATTATGGTAGTCATAATGATAGGCTATCCTTTGTATATTCTGGTCTCCGTGGAAATGTGTTCACTACAAATTCGAAACGCAGTTTTGTGTTTATTCCATACATTGTACATGAAACATGCCAATATTTAGTTTCTTCTATTTGTTTCCAATCACTCAGACACAAAATTCAAGTTTACACGTTTGAATATGAATTTCGAACTACCGAGGCAATTTTTAGAGCAAGTGATATATTTTAGAGACCTACACACAGAATTCGAATGGCACTTTTATGAACCCCACTTCAAAATCTGGGACAATGTTAATGAATTATTCATAACTATTGTCATGTTATATTATATTATAGCTGTGCCTGGACGTACATGCACCAAGCAAGCACCGTCAGAAGTAAACGTAGGGCGTACGAGGCGCGCGTGCGAACATGCACACTCTAGACTAGCTGCGATCAGACCAACGTGCTTCTGTAAAGCGATTACCGGTAGGTACACGCGTACAAATGATGCAGTTCTCGGCTAGCGCTAGGCCTACTTCATAATACTATCGACTCGTCGAGCCACTAGCTAGGACAACTCTAGCTTGCTATAGCTAGCGCTAGGTTTGTGTCGAGTCAGTACCAGTACGTGACGTGCGCAGTAATTAAAAGCAGATCGCGATTCGCATCGACATAGCCGGGTGAGTACGTTTTAATAACGTTCACAGATACATTTGTGATTGTGGTAGAAAGACTCTACAAATATGTGGTCGAAAGATGTAGGTACTACCGGTAGTATACCAGTCGACATAGCCAAGATGCGTGGTATTTTAAAGGCTAAACAGGGCATACTATTGCGTATCAACCACCCCTTTTCTAATATCACCAACATAGAGGTGTCGGTGTCTAAAGGTGATGAGCGCTGTTCGTAAGGAATTGCGAAGACAGTCGAGCTAGCCAGTGGGTGTGGCTTTAGTAACCGTTTCGCGCGCGTAGAAGTCACTTTACAATTACCGTATACCGCTCGAGTTCCAGCTAGCTAGCTCCGGTCCTAGCCTAACCGGCCTTGTAACTGGCCTAACTAATGACCAAAACCAAATACCAGAGTGTATAATAGTTGCACTTGTTTTAATTACATGTAAAGTAAATAGCCCACGTCACGATCAGGTGATGAAGCTGAATGTTAGAATACAACCTCCTCACACCTGACCCCTCCCTACACCACACCCCTCCCTACACCACACCCCTCCCTACACCACACCCCTCCCTACACCACACCCCTCCCTACACCACACCCCTCCCTACACCACACCCCTCCCTACACCACACCCCTCCCTACCATCACACCCCTACCTACTATCACACACCTATTAATGTGTTCTCCAATAAGTTACATGCTAACAAGTTTAAGTCATTTGGTCCCCCCCCAACATATATTATATATATATATATACTGCCCCAGAGTACTAGTAAACTTAGGGGGAAAACATCACTGTCTATTGTAGAGTCCAGTGATAGTTACATAAAAGTCATTTAGCATTTACCTCCCTCACCCCCTCACCCAAACATATGACCCATGCATATTGCTATGGCCACTAAACATTACATAGTGTCCTAACAATGTCCCAGAGTAGGGGAAACACTTCACTGTCCATTGTTTGAGTCAGGTGATAGAAATTTTAAGTTACACAAAAGTCACTAACTCCCCCCCCCCCCCCTCCCCCAAGCATATGACCCATGCATATTGCTATGGCCACTAAACATTACATACTGTCCTAACAATGTCCCAGAGTAGGGGAAACACTTCACTGTCCATTGTTTGAGTCAGGTGATAGAAATTTTAAGTTACACAAAAGTCACTAACCCCCCCCCCCCCTCCCCCAAACATATGACCCATGCATATTGCTATGGCCACTAAACATTACATACTGTCCTAACAATGTCCCAGAGTAGGGGAAACACTTCACTGTCCATTGTTTGAGTCAGGTGATAGAAATTTTAAGTTACACAAAAGTCACTAACCCCTCCCCCCCCCTCCCCCAAACATATGACCCATACATATTGCTATGGCCGCTAAACATTACATACTGTCCTAACTATGTCCCAGAGTAGGGGAAACACTTCACTGTCCATTGTTTGAGTCAGGTGATAGGTTACACAAAAGTCACTAACCCCCCCCCCCCCCCCCCCTCCCCCAAACATATGACCCATGCATATTGCTATGGCCACTAAACATTACATACTGTCCTAACTATGTCCCAGAGTAGGGGAAACACTTCACTGTCTATTGTTTGAGTTAGGTGATAGAAATTTTGAGTTACACAAAAGTCACTAACCCCCCCCCCCCCCTCCCCCAAACATATGACCCATGCATATTGCTATGGCCACTGAACATTACATACTGTCCTAACAATGTCCCATAGTAGGGGAAACACTTCACTGTCCATTGTTTGAGTTAGGTGATAGAAATTTTGAGTTACACAAAAGTCACTAACCCCCCCCCCCCCTCCCCCAAACATATGACCCATGCATATTGCTATGGCCACTAAACATTACATACTGTCCTAACAATGTCCCAGAGTAGGGGAAACACTTCACTGTCCATTGTTTGAGTTAGGTGATAGAAATTTTGAGTTACACAAAAGTCACTAACCCCCCCCCCCCCCTCCCCCAAACATATGACCCATGCATATTGCTATGGCCACTAAACATTACATACTGTCCTAACAATAGGGGAAACACTTCACTGTCCATTGTTTCACTTTGAGTTAGGTGATAGAAATTTTGAGTTACACAAAAGTCACTACCCCTCCCCCCTCCCCCAAACATATGACCCATGCATATTGCTATGGCCACTAAACATTACATACTGTCCTAACAATGTCCCAGAGTAGGGGAAACACTTCACTGTCCATTGTTTGAGTTAGGTGATAAAAATTTTAAGTTACACAAAAGTCACTATTCCCCCCCCCCCCCTCCCCCAAACATATGACCCATGCACTTGTTAGGGTACTTTTCAAAAGTTTCCATACCTGTATTGAATAATATAACCATGTCAAATACAATAAGTGTGAATACACGTAAATCACAAGAAGGCATAAGAATCCAACTACACTTATCAGGATACTGAGTTTCACAATGCACACACTAATGAATATAGCTTCTAATGACAGCAGCATAGGAAAATGTTGGCATATTGGATGGAGGATGATCTGTTGAATGGGAGGAGAGAGAGAGAGGATAATACAACACGCACATTGTCAATGGATTGGTTCTCAGTGGCATATGTACCTCTCCATTGTCCCTGCCTCCACATTTTGCAGCTTTGCAGGCGTACCATAATGTGCAGATGATGGAAGGTAGTCAGGGACCATCAAGGTTCTGCACGACCACATTAAAGATGGTAATTATGGAGGACACACATGTATCGGCATGGTACTCTATCTGCTGGCATAGGTAGCGCAAGTAGGCCATTACAGCAAGCTTCTCTTCATATTTATTTATCCTATATGTAGCCAAATACGAACTCTGCATCTTACATCAGATAAGGTACAGCTGCAACACACCTACACAACCATATGTGTACATAAGTAAACAATAGGAAAGCATGTTTGGGGGTGGGAGGGGAGGAAAGGAGGGTTGGTGTCACTGTGTGTAGAGAAGAAGGGTGGTGTGTGGAAGGGAGACAGTGTGTGGGGTGGAGAGAAGAACCATATTTTGAATCAGATAAAAGCACTGTACTAGTACATTAAGGAGCAGCTGTAAATCAAATAAATAACCACATGTGTACATAGGTAGGTTAGGTGCACAATATGAATATGATATTAACATCACCAGGTCCATGGAAAACATTTCCTTACTACACTGTACATGTACTGTCTCTAAATCTTTGACCAAAATCCTAGGCTACATTATAGCTGTAAGGTCAGTTAGCAATGTGGGAAATAGTAGTTAGTGTGCCAAGTGTTACGATACATGTATATGACCAGATCAATGTGTGTGTGTGTGTGTGTGTGTGTGTGTGTGTGTGTGTGTGTGTGTGTGTGCATAAGTGTGTGTGTGTGTGTGTGTGTGTGCATAAGTGTGTGTGTGTGTGTGTGTGTGTGTGTGTGCATAAGTGTGTAGCATGTGTGGACTGATGGATAAATGGCATTAACTACACAATGACCACACAACTACATGTAGCAGTAAAGTTAACAAACCATACATGCTGTCTCAGTGGAAGACTTACATGTAACTACCTGTACAAGGGTACCTTAGAACATTATTTTCATTAACCCTGTACACTCTCAATTTACGACCATTCTCATAGACCATTCAGTATGACCACATTAAAGACCGGAAGGTTATACGTAATTATGGAGGACACACATGTATTGGCATGGTACTCTATCTGCTGACATGGTTAGTTCAAGCAGGCCATTACAGCTATATGTAGCAAAAGTTCCCCTCATCATATATCAGATAAAGCTACAGCTGCAACACACTTACACAACCACATGTGTACATAAGTGAACAATACGAAAGCCCTTCCCTCAAGTGTGGGGGGAAGGAGGGGAAGGAAAGGAAGTTGGTGCGTGTAGGGAAGAAGGGGATGGTGTGTGTGTGTGTGTGTGTGTGTGTGTGTGTGTGTGTGTGTGTGTGTGTGTGTGTGTGTGTGTGTGTGTGTGTGTGTGTGTGTGTGTGTGTGTGTGTGTGTGAAAGGGAGACAGTGTAAGAAGGGTAGTGTGTGGGGTTGTAGGGAGAACTATATCTTGAATCAGATAAAAGCAGGGCAGCTGTTAAAACAACAACCACATGTATACATAGGTAGGTGCACAATATGAATATGATATTAACAGGCGTCCATTCCTTCTTGTACTGGCTACATTTATAGCTGTAAGGTCAGTTAACAATGTGGGAAATAAGAGTTAGTGTGCCAAGTGTTACGATACAAGCTCAATGTGTGTGCATAAGTGTGTGTGAGAGCGTGCATGTGCATGTTGACAAGTGTGTGTGTGTGTGGACTGATGGATAAAAGGGGACCACACAACTACATGTAGCTATCAAGCTGTCAAAGTCCTTAGAACATTATTTTCATTAAACCTATACACTCTCAACGTACAACCACACACATGGAGTAAATTCAAACTGAAACATTCACTGAACACTTTCAACCACCACATTGCAGTACATGATAACACTATACCATAAGGTCAGTTAACCCTGTAGAGTGCATGTGAATAGGCAGGATGCATAACATAACACCACACATGACCAAGTCCCTAACGACTGTGTTGGAGATAATTTGTAAGGCTTCTTTAGAACCACACTCACATGACTGTTTCTCTCGGCTACATGCCTTAACCCCTGACACTCTTATAAAAGCACACCACACTCACTGTACTGTTTCTCTCGGCTACATGCCTTAACCCCTGACACTCTTATAAAAGCACACCACACTCACCAGGACTGTTTCTCTCAGCTACATGCCTTAACCCCTGACACTCTTATAAAAGCACACCACACTCAAAGGACTGTTTCTCTCGGCTACATGCCTTAACCCCTGACACTCTTATAAAAGCACACCACACTCACAGGACTGTTTCTCTCGGCTACATGCCTTAACCCCTGACACTCTTATAAAAGCACACCACACTCACAGGACTGTTTCTCTCGGCTACATGCCTTAACACTTGACACTCTTATAAAAGCACACCACACTCACCAGGACTGTTTCTCTCGGCTACATGCCTTAACCCCTGACACTCTTATAAAAGCACACCACACTCAGAGGACTGTTTCTCTCGGCTACATGCCTTGACCCCTGACACTCTTATAAAAGCACACCACACTCGCCAGGACTGTTTCTCTCGGCTACATGCCTTAACCCCTGACACTCTTATAAAAGCACACCACACTCACCAGGACTGTTTCTCTCGGCTACATGCCTTAACCCCTGACACTCTTATAAAAGCACACCACACTCACAGGACTGTTTCTCTCGGCTACATGCCTTAACCCCTGACACTCTTATAAAAGCACACCACACTTGCCAGGACTGTTTCTCTCGGCTACATGCCTTAACCCCTGACACTCTTATAAAAGCACACCACACTCACAGGATTGTTTCTCTCGGCTACATGCCATAACCCCTGACACTCTTATAAAAGCACACCACACTCACAGGACTGTTTCTCTCGGCTACATGCCTTAACCCCTGACACTGTTATAAAAGCACACCACTCACACGACTGTTTCTCTCGGCTACATGCCTTAACCCCTGACACTATTAACACACTCACTGGGCTGTTTCTCTCGGCTAAGTACTTTAACCCCTGACACTTTTAATACACCCACTGGGATGTTTCTCTCGGCTATGTTGTTTAACCCCTGACACTTTTAACACACTCACTGGGCTGTTTCTCTCGGCTATGTCGTTTAACCCCTGACACTTTAAACACACTCACTGGGCTGTTTCTCTCGGCTATGTCGTTTAACCCCTGACACTCTTAACACACTCACTGGGCTGTTTCTCTCGGCTATGTACTTTAACCCCTGACACTTTTAATACACCCACTGGGCTGTTTCTCTCGGCTATGTCGTTTAACCCCTGACACTTTTAACACAACCACTGGGCTGCTTCTCTCGGTAATGTACTTTAACCCTTGACACTCTTAACACACTCACTGGGCTGTTTCTTTCGGCTATGTGCCTTAACCCCTGACACTCTTACAAAGACCACACCCACAGGACTCTTTTTGCCGCTAGGTTGATTAACCCTTCGAACTCTTACAAAGACCACACCCACAGGACTCTTTTTGCCGCTAGGTTGATTAACCCTTCGAACTCTTACAAAGACCACACCCACAGGGCTATTTTTACCGTTAAGTTGATTAACCCTTCACACTCTTAATACAAAGAGCACACGCACAGGTCCCTTTTTATGGTTGAGTTGCTTAAAACTTTCTTGCAAAAGCTAGTTGGGCTTGCGCGACCTCCGCATTTTGGCGGAACGTGGTACCTGGAACGTTTCCGCTAAACGCGAAGGTCGGGCTATGCCTAACTAGAACACCTACAAGACCATTTTTAAACTCCGCACAGCCACTTGCGCAATGTAAGCCACACCAACACGACAAATTGCTTTTAGAGCATCCTTGCAAGCCAAGCAACACACATTCACTTCACAACTTACGGAAGGTTCTAAATGTTTAGTAGCACTAGCTCGAGGGAGGGATCATAATTTTGAACCTGCGTCGCATGAGCTATAAGAGTCTGGGAACGAGTAACGCAGTCAATTTTGCGCATGCGTATGTTGTATTTAGGTTTTTTAGCTACAAAACGAGAGTTTTAGCACCCAAAAATACAGGACTAGTCTTTTTATAAGCTACCTACTATGCGGCGTTCATAAAATAACTTGTTGTTGTAAATAAAGTTAATTAATTTTAATTAATAATTAGCCATTTTGAAAGTATGATAAATCATTAAAAAATCAGGAAAATATAATGGTGAAATCAGAATTTTAATATCATCATCCTATAGTAACTTATTATTCATGTCCTCAATTGCTGGCCATGAAATCTGGGCCCACAAGATTTATACCCTACGCCAGGTCCATTAAACGGTTAATCCGGCACAGACTGTAGTGTAACAACGCCGTAGACAACGGGGTGCCTGGGGGTGCTGAAGCACCCCCAAATTTTTTTTTGGAAGACCATTTCTAAATCGTCAAAGCATGCCATAATCAATCACCCGTTTAACGTTATTACATTAGATATCAGTGTATAGTTATCAACTTATTAAACTACGGTTTATAACTGTTCGCTTGCTGCTGTGTACCTCAGAAGAAAGTTATATGTCCATTTTGAAGTATTTCAAAACCTCGGGAGTAGATGGCGCTCACCCACAATCACATGTAGCTGCGGGTTATCGGCTGACCATTCCAGAACCACACAGCGATGATTGTACATGTGCTTTGCCCGACAGCCATGGTACCTATTCATCTGCCTCCATTGGGGGTACAACTGTTGATTCTGGTGAATCGGAGAGTGTTGCATCTGCTCAATGCAACGACCAGGAACGTCTCCTAACACCGCCGGCTACACATTCTACATAGTAACGTAGTACAAGTGAATGATTTGATCGCCTACTTGAAGTCTCTGAATGCTGTTGAAAGCTAGTAAAGCTTATACTAGTAATTCCGGCCACTAATGCAATCAGTGCCGAGAGGTCTTTTAGCGCCCTACGGAGACCGAAGACATGGCTGAGAAGTACAATGAACCAAAATAGGTTAAATTGGTGCATGGTTCTACATGTCCACAAGACTGAAACAGATTTTTTAGACCTTAAACACATTGGCAATGAGTTTATTAGTCGTAATTCAAGCAGGCAGCAAATTTTGGGGCGATTTGTGTAATATTCACTGTATTCATGATGTGGAAGTTATGAATATAGATTACGCCCCCACATTTTAAGCACCCCCAAAGCAAAAAAGTTGTCTACGGCACTGTGTGTAACTAAATGCGAGGGAGACCACACCCCACCCCCGTATTCGAGCGTCCAACAACCACTACGCCGCCCACTTAAAAACTCCCCCCCCCCCCCCCCCCCCCCCCCCCCCCCCTTCCGATACATACACACTTTAAAATACGTTCCTACGCTCCTGCTGACCATATGGAGAGCCACAACGTTGAACCATAGATCCAATGTAAGTTATGTAACTTACGTGTATAAGATAATAATCCAGCTTGGAGGGAGGGGGTGTGTGCGCGTATTTAAGAATTGCGCATATTTCATGATTTCATTTCCTCCAATACCACGTGCTTTAGTATATAGAGCAAAACGTACGCGTGTCTACAGAACAGCAGTTGTATTTTCTCGTTGGATATCATGGAAAGAGGTGGGTAGAGCTGAATACCGGTATTTGAGTATTGTTTGATTTGTGGGTTTGATATTCGTGTTCCAATCGCCGCTCTTGTATCTACCACCCGCCTTGGTTATTTAAATAGCGAATATTTGAATTTGAACTGTGTTCAAGTACATGTACAGCGCGTACGCAGACGTACCTATGCCCTTTGAGTTTTTGGCTTGCTAGCTAGCTAGCATATGGTGATTGACACCAAATGAGCATTTTAGCACAACAAGAGATACACGTAGGAGTTCAACATTCAACACGTTCTAACCCTCCAGTCACCATAACCTTTGGTCCTGCCTCTCTCCTGTGGCCATATTTTACAGAAGTTATGTTTGATGGTGACATGATGGAGCAGAAGGAGCTTGTACCAATGGAGCAGGGAAAGGAGGAAGGTGATGATCAACAGGGGTCAGAAGATACCACAAGGTATGAACAATATTAATAAGTGGTAGTCATAGTGATGTGTTGTTGTTAATGCATGCAACCCTGACATGGTATATGTTACCAAGCCATGCAGTAAGGCCACTTACATGTACATATGCATGGTTCATTGTATAATGTCAGTGATTGGTTAGATATTAATGTGCCTTTGAGAGTGACCTTTATTCTGCATAGCACACAGTCTGCCTATGCGAGATAAACAGCTTACATTTTGGTGCATCTGAAATCATGCTACAGAGCAAGGTGTTAATGTGTTAATCAGTTCATGCCAGTGCTGGCACAGAGTGTTAATAAGTTCACATGGTAAAGGGGAGGGGGTCTGAAGCCCCTCACCATTGGAGGAGGACCACGCCCACTGTATGTACCAGCATGTGTATCTTTCCATCTCCTGATAGGCAGACTTCTTATTCAGAACTCAGACATCAACCACTATAAGGGTGCAATAATATACACATGCAAGTTTATTATTACTGAGGATCTGATACAACCAATAAATACGAAGTACTGAAATGACTTTATGTTCCATTTTTACCAACTAAGCACAAATGTAAATCATTCTTAATGCAAAGTAGCAGAATGTTTGAAGCAGCCATGCTTAATGCTTTGGCATAATTGATGCTTCCAGCCCTTGGGGAAGTAGACTCCATCACGTTGATGCTCCGGGATCATCTTGGCTCTTGCACGTTCCCAAGGGGCAAGATGAATAGTGAGGTACTTCCATGCAAGCATTGCAATAGTCGGGTACCCAGACTACAACACTTAGCGGGTGCATGGGTATCAATTATGTAAACATTGAAGTATGCAGCTAATAATTGTGCTTACTAATATACATATAGGTAGTATTCACACAGACTTGGAACAAGGTGCATTCCAATTTTATATCACGCCCACTGGTTGGAATAATTCAATAGCAGATGGAAATAATATATGTTTCATGCATTCAGTAGCTACTACAGGGTACTGATTTTATTTTTCTCAAATTAAACTGGTCACAGGTTAAGCAGTCAGGTGTAGACCTTCCCTAGCAGCAACATATGCAGATTTGTTAAAATAAAGTTATGAAATTAAAAAACTTATGCTGTATATAAATTGCATTGAAATGAGCAGCTAATTATGTTATATGGCATACAAACATTATCCAACACATGCATTATGCTTAATAATATTAATATAACTTGAAATCACCACCGGTAAGTTTGAGTTTTAATAATTCATCACTACTTACATGTAATTCAATACCAAATCAAAAGGTGTTTCCTACTTCATTTGATTAGTGGTAGTGATTAAAATTAGTTATACCTTAGTGGCTTCAACCTTTATAACTTATAAGCACTCACTATTGAACTCTTGAAATCTTTGCTGTACTACTGCACATTCAGATCTTCTTAATGGTTATTAAGATCAATTATCTCTAACCTTGACCATTTGATATAACTACTTAACCGCTAATTACTTATTTCTTTCAGTATCAGTTGTGATGGGTATGTTTAAAGCATGAAATGGTTGATAAATTCTAATCCTGAATTCTAATGATTTTAAACCGTTGCGTTCATTCTAGACACACGGTACATATAAGATTGGTATAAAATAAAGTATATAAACAGCACAGTAAGGCATAAACTGGTGGGCATTAATAAGGTACTTCTTACAGTGTGCTTATGGAGGAATCCTTTTCACATACCATCTTCTGTGGTGTGTGCTCCAAGCCCTACAATGACCCAAGAATTCTACCATGTTTGCACTCCTTCTGTCAGCAATGTCTCCACCATGAGATAGAGAAAAGTGGTTCCCAACAAGTGTTCAAGTGTCCCACCTGTGAACGACGCACCAGCATCCCAGTGGGAGGGGCCAGTGTTTTCCCTCAGAACCTCCATCTTGGATTTGAAGTAGTAAGTATGTACACACACACACACACACACACACACACACACACACACACACACACATGTCTGTCTCTCCTTGGTAACTGAGCCAGCCTGTTCCCAGCGAGATCGTACAGTCTAATGTGGCCATTGTCCAGGGGCAGGGCCAATGCCCCATTCTCATACTGGGAGAGAGCAATCCTGGGGAGGAGGGGTGGTAGTCATGGCAATCATACACATGCCCCACCCTCCCTCAGGATGTACCCACCTGTTAACCCCGCGGTCCAGTTGTATGGAGTCTGTAGGTGACCTCATCTTTCTGAGGTCCCATATCTGTGTGACCAAGGGGACAGTTAGACAAAGGTAAGGGAGGAAAGAAATGGTTAATTAACTTCTCCTCCCAATCCTAATAAAAGCAACCAATTAATATCAATAATAATTATAATTTATGAACTTGAATTGAGTGGGCATGATATCTTGGGGTTTGAATGTTGATTATGCTTTTAATTAGGTTTCCAGCCTCCCACACAACACACCATGACCACACCCACCTTGACAGTATGGTCATCTGATCCACTGATGCATAAACTTTGGGAATTAATTCGGCACCTCTAACTTACAGTGTGCTTATAGAGGAATCCTTTTCACACACCAACGTCTGTGGTGTGTGCTCCAAGCCCTACAATGGCCCTACAATGACCCAAGATTACTACCATGTTTGCACTCCTTCTGTCAGCAATGTCTCCACCATGAGATAGAGAAAAGTGGTTCCCAGCAAGTGCTCAAATGTCCCACCTATGAACGAAGCACCAGCATCCCAGTGGGAGGGGCCAGTGTTCTCCCTCAGAACCTCCATCTTGGATTTGAAGTAGAGGTAGCTGGGTACATGTCCAAGATTGTCAGCAACAGTGAGCTGTGTTGTGACCCATGTATAGATGGACGCAGTGGTCCTGCAGAGGTGTTCTGTTGTACATGTTATCGGTTCATGTGTATACCTTCTGCCATGAACACCACAAACGTCATCCAAAACTGTCCAAACACAATATGGTTGGACTGGACCAGGAGGGAGCCAAACAACTGCAGACCACCATGAAGCCAAGAGACCATTACTGCTCTCAGCCTAACCATGAGGACAATAAGCTGAACTTTTATTGTGAGACCTGTAAGTTGCTGGTGTGTAGAGACTGCACCACAGTAGCCCACAAGGACCATGGTGTAAATGAAGTTTCCAGTGTTGCAGAGGCTCATCGAGGTGACATGAGAAGGACACTCCAACATGTGCAAGACACATTGGCTGGTGCCATTGGTGCTAATGAGAAGACCATGCATGAAACTAGTGGAGACCTCCAAACATGAAGCTGAACTGTCCATCAATATGGCATTTGAACAGCTACTTGAAAGACTTGTGGAAAGGAAGAAGGCACTGCTGTCAGAGATGGAATCCATTGCACTGACCCAGACAACATCCCTTACCCTCCAGAAGGAGCAGCTTGAGAAGATCCAACAGAACATCAGTCACTACTCTGAGGTGACCTTCCACATCCTCCATGCCCACACTGACCATGAGGTGGTAGCTATGGAAGGTTGTATACCCACTGAACTGAAAGCTACCATTATGGAGGTTGAAAATATGTCCCCCTGGACAAGCCAATATGGTCCCATTACTGCCGATGTATCACCATTCCATCTGAAACCAGAAGTACAAGAAAATGTTTGATTGATTTGGAGGCGAGGATGTTGAATGGAGAGAGGTACCCACATGGTGGTGTACAGGTTGAGGCTGAGATGAGGTCCAAGGCCCATAATGGAGCAGTTGTGTTTGGAGAGATGGAGGACCACAGGGATGGTACCTACACCATCACCCTCACCCCTCAGACTGTTGGTCCTCACCAGCTGGTCATCACAATGGATGGCCAACATATACAGAACAGTCCTCATGACCTTGATGTGAGACCTAAGCATGACTACCTCACCTTATGTAATGCCCAACAAGTGATCAGGTGCAGTCGTCCATTATGTGTTGCCATCCATGGCAATGGAGACATCTATGTAGGGAGCTGGAATGACTGCATTTATGTGTTTGATCAAACAGGTCATCTGAAGAATACCATAGGTAGTGGTGGAAGTGGTGATGGTCAGTTCAGATGTCCTCGTGGTATATACATCAAGGGAAATGTGTTGTATGTTGCTGACACTTACAACCATCGTATACAGAAGCTGTCATCAAGGGGAGAGTTCATTCATAAGTTTGGTCAGAAGGGATCGAGTGAGGGAGAGTTTGATCATCCCATGCAGAGCAGTCATTGTTGACTCAAACAACAGACTGATTGTTTCTGACTATGGTAACCATAGGATACAAATATTCAATGAAGATGGTGGTTGGTTATTGACCATAGATGGTAAAGGTACTGGCAACAGTAGTTTCAAGTACCCAAAGGGTCTTGCTTCAGACCCTCAAGGAAATATTCATGCTGCCTGCAGTACATCTATCAAAGTCTTCACTAAGGAAGGTGTTTATGTCAGAACATATGGTGATCCAATAGCTCCAGGTCCCAAGGGAATAGCCATTGATGATGAAGGTAATGCCTGTATCAGTGATGGTGAATGTCTTTCCATATTTGATCACAATGGAGACAATATCCATGAAGTGTCGAATCTTGAAACTCCTTTAGGTATTGCACTAGATCCCAGAGATGGTAGTGTGTATGTTGCTGACTATGATGTTAGATCTGTACTGAAGTATTCTATTATTTAGGTGCTGTATGATGTAATTATGTGATAATGCTATGTGAATGCATATGTGCATTGGCCATGATGTCATAACCATATCAATGACATATTCCAAATATGGGCACCTGTATAAGCTTTGCAGGTCCCCAGACCTAATGATACACCAGGCCATGGTAATAATTGCTCCTATATCATGCTCACTTCACCCAACCCACTTCTGCAGTGATGTCACTGGCCAGACCACACCTATATTAATATAGAAACCAAAAGTGACATCATTTGTAATGATTTATGGCATGTATTATTGCAGAGTGATGAACAATGCCTTCTGTCCAGCTGTTATAGTCTACATACAACACACAAGCAAGATGCTCAAATGGCAGCCATTTATACTTAGGAGTATAAAAAATTGTGCAAACTGTACAAGTGGGGGGGAGTGGTTGTTGTCATGACAACTTTGTTGCAGCATCGAAAGTGATCTTCCATCCAATCACCTTGTTGTCGAAGGCTGAGGTGTAAAGGTTACATCTCTGGTGGCTGTCCAGAGACCACGCTGCACTGCACACCAGACGACGATGACCCTAAGAGATAGGGAGGGGTTAATTTGAGGGATGACATCGTGGGGAGGGGCTTCACTAGCATAAGGTGCAATCACTTAAAGGATACTACAGCCTTATGTACACACACACACACACACACACACACACACACACACACACACACACACACACACACACACACACACCTGTCTGTCTCTCCTTGGTAACTGAGCCAGCCTGTTCCCAGCGAGATCGTACAGTCTAATGTGGCCATTGTCCAGGGGTAGGGCCAATACCCCATTCTCATACTGGGAGAGAGCAATCCTGGGGAGGAGGGGTGGTAGTCATGGCAATCATACACATGTCCCACCCTCTCCCAGGATGTATTCACCTGTTCACCCCGCAGTCCAGTCGTATGGAGTCTGTAGGTGACCTCATCTTTCTGAGGTCCCATATCTGTGTGACCAAGGGGACAGTTGGACAAAGGTAAGGGAGGAAAGAAACTCATCCTCCTAATCCCAAATTAAAACCAACCAATTTTTTAAAAATATCAACGAATCTTTGCTGCTTTTACAATTATTAAAAACCAAACACATTATGAACTTGAAATGAGTGTTCATAATTTTGAATTTACTAGGGACAAGATATAAAAAAGAAAGTTAGTGGCATATAGGATTTGAAGGATCAACGATGATATGGAACAATTTTATAGTCCTATATTTAGCCAATAGAACATTTTACTACTAGTATAATTTGCATCTCGTACATACAATCAGTGATTGCTTGTGCCCGCCTAAAATATGAATGTCATTTAGTCTATGGAAACCCCTGAATAATGACCGTCCATATCCATAACCGTATTAAATTTAAAAAAAAAATAGTAGTAAAATTTTGACGGCTAACGGCCAGCCGTGTACGTGACCGTATTGAAATCATACGGTCCATCTTTGACCGCGAACGTGACCGTTTATATCCAAACGGCCAGCCGTGAACGTGACCAGATTGCTAAAAGCTGGCCGCGGCATATCACTGCATACAAGTAAATATGTATGACAAAATCCAGCTGTTGTAATGCCATGTGAATTGTTTAGCAACACAATGTTTTAGTTTTGCAGCTGTTATATAGATTGAAACTCGCGCGCCAATCTTAGAAACTTGGTTCGACCCCAGATTTGCTAGGTTTCGTGCCCAGACCAATGCATCGTCGCTGCGATGCATTGGTCTGTGCACGAGACTAAGCGATCTTGGAGGTATTTTTCTTGTCTTCTTTCGTTCCCGTGAAGGCTTTTTGACAACGCCAGTCAAAAGGTAGTGGTACCATAAATATCTGATTATACTTAGTGGTATTGTCATGCATGGGAACGCTTGTGTTTGGCCAAACATGTATATCCGATACTATAAGGAGCATGCATTGGCCTAACGAATTGGGTGTGTCGATTGCCGTGTGTGGCTGAACGGATCTATAGTTGGCGTGTCCCGACGTTAATTAGCGTGGCATACGCTACGCTAAGGTCGGGACACGTCCAACTATAATGGATACGCGTTAGAATTCCGGGACAATGGGCCATCCGGGACAACGGTACGACTATATGGAGCATGAAGTAACAACATTGACGGTTTAATTGTCCAGACATACATGTATAAATTCAATGAAGCGGATTATTACAAATTGTGCTTTACATTTACAATACACCGTTTGACTTTCAGTTGCTGGCATTACTCAGCCCCACTTGTTTCTTTTATTAAAAGCATCACTGCACGTACATGTACGCGCGTAGTTTGTTGTAGCCACACCCTCGCGCTTTGCGGAGGATAAGCGCGAGGGTGTGGCTACGTCAAACGAGTCCATCTCACGTTTGCGTGATCTTTAAAACTTGTAGTACGCAGAATAAGTGTTCCGTAAATGAACGCACTACGAAAGTTGCGCATTCCAACCAGCCTTGCTTCAAACTCTACGCAAACCGCGCATTTCAATAACTCAATCGTGTTCTTTCACGTACTTCAGCCAAAGCGACGTATCCAAATCCTTGTCATTCTCTGCCACCCACTTTACTACAGCTTTAACTTACACTGAACACTTTTTTGGTATTAATTATGTGTGGACAAATTGATCGGAAAACGGCCAGTGTCGGAAACCCTGATAATTATCTGACATCATCATGGCCATGGGGCAGTCAGTAGGTACATTCTACATTTATTGGCATAATTGGCGCTCTTTAAAACCTTTCCTATCTCGAGTTATACCAGAGATGATATCTGGTTATACTGATCCTAATATTAGGTACGTTACAACACGCCCACAAAATGGCGCCGATTTTTGGTCAATGATGCTGTTTTAATGTTTTACGGGACGGACGAGATACCCCTTTTTGACAGCCTTTTTTGATCTATGCTATATAACCTTTACAAAAGTAGCACCGTGTTGTTGTAGATGACAGTTCGAAGTCTCGTTAAGAGTCAAAAGAGTTTTGTTCTTCGATATACAAATAATCGGGACGAATATGATCTACAAACGTTTCACGATTTGCCCGAAAACGGGCGCAGACCTTGGCGAATGATAGATAGACTGGAAGTATATTGTCTAGTCCACGTTTTGTGTGATTTTCAAGCAAATTTAAAGCCCCGCCGACCCCTTTCTAATTCCCACAGGAATATGATCGATATCAATATGTATAATGTATCGTGTAACGATCACACGCATGCCTCATTCAATCATTGCCTGATGCCATGAAATCAGAATAACATACATTTGTACATTATGACTATTCACTAAACATAGCACAGAGCTAATTATATATTTATTCTTTCTGCAGTTTTGTGAGTTATTGGATCTTTCTGTGATCACTGTGACAATTGGACTCAGTCCCATGCAACATAAAGATCCTGACAACTTCAACTTGTTGCTGTGATGCACATATCAGTAGTTTGTACAATAGGCCTTTGTATCTATGGATTGTTCTTTTGACTTAGGGCGCAAGCCAGCCAGAGATTGTGTGTATATGCATCGTTCTGAGGGTGCAAGCCAACCAGAGATTGTGTTTATTAAGTGTATGTAGGCATTTTCAAATTCGTTGGATTGCAACGATTTTTGCATCATTAAAAAGCTTTTTAAGAGTAGTTTTGAAAAATATCTGCGTGGTATGAAGAAGGTCAACTGAAACAAGGCTGTATACAGTGGAAAATCAAAAACTGAGGAGCAAAACACATGTCGTGGCGTATTGGAAGCAAAATGAAACGTAGGATGATGCTGAAGACTTAGAACTGACCAAACACGAACGTGTAGCTGATGTTGTGTGTATTGTTGTACTGAATTCCTATGTAATGTATGCATGTATACACGTATGCATTGTTAATGGTCATAACTAACAGTCGTCTGTTAGCAAATTTTAGTATTGCATGGCATACATGATTTGTTGACGCCTATTTCGTTTTCACATCTTGTAAACTGTTAACGGTATAGGGTTTCAAAATCCGGTCACAAAAAAGTTGCGCATGTCCATTGAAATGTATGGCGCAAATTTACGTGAAATTCGCCACTTTGAAAAGTCGTAACTCTGTAACGTTTCATCACAGAGCGACGAATCAGATATTTTTCAAAACTACTCGTATAAAGCTTTTTAATGGTGCATAAATCTTTGCAATCCAATGAATTTGAGAAATCTTGTAACATACCTACTAATATATTATCTCTGCCATAAAGACAAGTAAATAAGTCTGGGAATGAGCACAGTAAAGCAAACACTTGAACAAAACATGTAAATAATCTTCTTTGCCTTCTGATTTGATAGCAATAAAGAAACCATCCATTTCTCATTACGCGAGTTGTACGTTTTTAATGACATTCATGATACAGCACACCTTTACATGTACATGTACATGTATGAGAATTACTGCTCTAGATGCTTTTTGGATGCCTAAGCTTATAAAACACCTTATGAACTTGAAAGTAGTGGTCATGATATCAAGTGGGGTTTGAATATTTTATTATGCTTTTAATTAGGTGTCCAGCCCCACACACAACACACCATGACCACACCCACCTTCACAGTATGGTCATCTGATCCGCTGATGACATTGTCCTTCTGACTGAACACAGCTGCATTGACAGCCTTGGAGTGACCTTGAAACACATTCACTGAGTGGATGGGTGGAGTCCTGAAGTCCCATAGCCTGAAGGTGGTATCCAGCGATGATGTCACCAGTAGCTGCTGGGAGGGGTGTGCACAGACGTGAGTGAGCTCCTGATCATGGCCTGGGGAAGAGGGATGGTCACTAAACAGGTGGGTGTGGTCTCAGCTTACCCTCCAGGGAGTGGATCATCTGTCCCTTCTCAGAGTCCCACAGACGTGCAGAGCGATCCCAGGAGGCTGTGACCAGCTGCTGTGCATTGGGCAGCCAATCACAGCTCATCACAGGTGCTGTGTGTGTATGTGTGTGTGGACAGAAGCTCCATAAGTGCAGGTTGAGGGACAGCTGCTGGCACCTTTGTGGCCTCTCAATGTGACAATGGGAGTCTTCACCAAGGTCACAGAAGGATGTACACCTGGGAGGGAGGGAGGGAGGGAGGGAGGGAGGGAGGGAGGGAGGGAGGGAGGGAGGGAGGGAGGGAGGGAGGGAGGGAGGGAGGGATGGTGGGAGGGAGGGATGGTGTACAGGTGTGTGTACACAACAGTTTATCTTTCATCACCACAGGATGCAAACACACACTCCACACCTTCCTCTACTGCAGGGTCCTCTTGCTGCTCATCTGACAAACATCTCTCCTCCCCAGAGGAATCATGTCTCTGAGGGGAGGGGAGTAAAGAGGGGAGGGGAGGGGAGTAAGGAGGGGAGGGGAGGGGTGAGATTAAGTCAACTCTTCCCACTTTCATATTCATAAATGATACAATGTCCTATTAATTCAGGATGATATGGGACATCTTGTGTATAAAACCTTAAACACTGAACTATGGACACACACAGACACATACCATCTTATCAGAAAGGCTAGGTTGCCGTGGTAGCGCAGACACGGGAGGCAGGTACCTCCACACGTGCCCAAGGCAGTCACCTGACACGGTGCAGGCCAACGCCTCCTTCTGGTGGAAGGAGATGCAGTTCACTGCACCACTGTGGCCGCTGTACTTGAGGAATGGGGACCCGGTGTCAGGGTCCCATATCAGAGCTGTGCCATCTATGAGGGGGCGGGAGGGATCACATGCTCCATCACCATGGATACTAGGAGAACTGCCCCTACTTTAATATAGCTAGGAGGAGAGCATGGGAGTGTGACCCTACTTTAATATAGATAGGAAAGTGAGGGGTGTGAGGGAGGTGTGGGGAGGTGATGAACAAAAAGGCCTCTATACCTACCAACAGATGTGCTCCCTATCACAGGTGCTCCATGTTTGGAGTAAGCCACTTGCATCACCCCATCCCTGTGGCCTTGGTACACCTTCACCTGAGCCCACTCCACTGTCAGTGTGGGTCGGGCCTAGGGGAGGAGGAGGGGGGAGAAGTTAGGTGTAAGATCACATGGTGTGCATGTGAGATGTCATGGATGAATGTTTGGTACATAAGTCATTGGTGTGGGTGTGAACATTCAAGAAAATGATCTAACCTTTTTGTTTGATTTTAACTTGATAGTGAATGGTTGGCCAGCTAGAGGAGGGAGCATGTGATCCCTACAAGCACCCCTTCACGCAAGCACACACATCTCACACAGGCATACACACATCACTTTAACACTAGTATCCCTCATGCACACACACTCACAAGACTTGAACATCTTGGACTGCAGACTGGATTGGATGACAGTACGAGGGAAAGGGTCAGCCACAGGATGAGAGGCGGGGCCATGGGCGGGGTCAGTACAGGTGGTGGGCACCTCAGGTATCCTCTCTAGGACCCTCTCTGCTAGAAGTGTGTTCAGCCTGTCTGTTAGGAGGTCCACCTTCTCCACCACTGCGTGTATGGGAGGGATGGGGAGAAGGTGTTAGGTGGGGTGGGGAGGAGGTGGGAGGATGGGGAGGAGGTGGGAGGATGGGGAGGAGGTGGGAGAGGATGGGGAGGAGGAGGTGGGATGGAAGTGGGTGGGGAGGAGAGGGGATGGGAAGGATGGGGAGGAGATATAAGATTATCAGATCGGGTGTCTCTCCCCTCCTCCCACATTCCCATTTCATATCCATCCCCTCCAGTATGTAACAGCTTGAACCAACAGTACCCTCTTATTCCCCTCCTGGTGCTGGGCACAAAGGGACTAATGGAGGTGGTGAGGGAGGTTAATGGGGATAACAACACATGCCTACTATACAGGTATTAGGTATATGTAACAAGTGATGCAGACATGCTGCCCCCATTCCCTCGTGCCTAGTCCCCATTCCTGCATGCCTAGTCCCCATTCCTCCATGCCTAGTTTTCCACTACATTTTGGCAGTCACAACTTCCAGATATTGGGAAAGTGATATTGCACAGGTATGGGCTCCCATGAAATACACAACGTTACAAGTGGCTGTGTGGGGGGGGGGGGGGGGGGGGGGGGATCAATATTCTGATGACAGTAAACGTAGCAAATGACTAGAATGGAACACCACAGGCGCAATGTCCTAGAGTGTTCGCACCCACTCGTAACATTGGGGTGTTTCCACATTCTTTGTAAAGCGATGCATCACGTGCACTTTGGAAAACTAGCTCTTTGTTTTTGTTGGCGTTGCCTACATACTACATGAACAAACCATGTAGCCACTTGTTGCGGGGGTGCATCGATGGCGTGTCAGGTGCGGGCGCGTGCCACTTCTAAGAGAGCTAGAGGCGCGTACGTAACTTCTACTAACAGAGGAACGAAATGCGAGACTCGGGAGTAGTGGTGTTATGTGTAGTACACGATAAGCTCACGTGCTGCATTTTCGCTGCGTAGCTGGTCAAACTCCTTCTCAATTTGTCCGAAAAGTTCGGTCAGTCGAACCTTCCCTCCCTCTCCGTGAGGTGGGGGCCAGTCTGCCTTCTCTTCGTGACTGTGCTTCTTCGCCGCCTTAGGATCCTTGTGCTTTTTACGCGAGGAAGACATTTATACTGTAATTCGCTAGCTTGAGTTTTTATTCCTGCACAGAATTTGGATTAATGGTAATTATTAATGATCTATACACCCTGGGAACGAGGACTTCATCACCCGACTAAAATTGGCTTATTGCATCATACTGATAATAGTCTTAGCGCGCGGGCGTAGTGCATGTGTAGGAAACGTGGCAAATCTCTGACTCGGAGACAGGCTGGTGTGTGATATGGATCCTCCTGAGGAACTCGTATCTTTGCTGCAAGGTAACGTTGTCGATTTAAAGTTTTCAAACAAGCGGTATACTGTACTTATGGAGGGGTGCGCGCATTCCAACGCTGTTTGAATACTGCTGTCTTTGCGTTTACAGGTTTGGTGAAGAAGCTGAGAGAGGAGTCGCGTGACCAGCAGAAACAGACGCTGACAGACGACACTACAGCGGTGCGCTCGTTCTGCCAGGCAGTGGAGCTAATTCTACGCCACTCTCTAAAAGGTGTGACATAAAGCACTCGATATGCGGGCTATGTATCATGTCGAAAATCCATCGTATTCACGTACTACGGCCACTTGACATGAATGGACTTATTGTAACGTATTGTCTTGTGATTCGGTGGGCGTACGGGAGTGGAAACAAAGCTTACAATGCAACGTGCATGCTTCCAGAATCCTTTTCAGCGATACAACCTTGCTCTTAACACACGAGTCGTGCTTGTTGTCGCCATGTTATCCGCATGGCGAGAACAATTCGCCTAAATTCTGCAACGCGCTGTTCTTAGAAGATTGTACTATTTGTATTTGTTACCATAGGCATAGTTTTCTTGGAATAAGGATGTGGCTGTTAGCTCTTCTTACTAGAGCTCACCAAAGACGTATGTTGAGACTGGTCTGTGTTCCCATATACCACACTTACCTATATCCCCATGCACTGTGATGGAGCAGTGACACGGTCCCTTCAGTGGCCTGATTCTCCCCTCTGTCTTCCCTCCTATGCCCTCCTCATGCCTCCCTCATGTCCTCCTCATGCCCTCCCTCCCTCCCTCATGCCCTCCCTCCCTCCCTCATGCCTCCCTCCCTCGTGCCCCTTGATGCATCCCTCATGCCCTCCTAATGCATTCTCCCATGGCATGGGTGTGGCAATGAGGTGGTCTCCATTCCATACATTAGCATTCACTGTGGAAGAGAATAGCAGCTGGCCACATATGTCAGCATGTAGCAGCTGCCATATCTCCCATACCAATAGCATGGGATTTGAGGGGAGTTATGGCCCTGGAGTTATGGAAGTGTGTGTGTGTGTGTGTGTGTGTGTGTGTGTGTGTGTGTGTGTGTGTGTGTGTGTGTTTGTGTGTGTGTGTGTGTGTGTGTGTGTTAGAAGGAAACAGGTCCACATGTGATGTCCAATGAGGGGGAGGAGACATGTGAGGGAGAGGCATGACCATCTGTGTACATATATGGGCACTGCTGGCTGTTGGAGTACGTGTACATGTTAGGACATAGTGTGTGGGTGTGTGGGTGATGAGGGACACGAGGGAGCATTGTGCAATGTACCTGGGGTGTGGCCTGGGCACTAGAGGTTCACCACTGATGTACATGGTACCATGGGGACGTAGTACATGATTCTTCAGAATCCATCTATTTAAACTATTTATCATTCAGGATGAGGGTAAACA